>OVBI01002461.1:0-13992 GCA_900406495.1 Sisymbrium altissimum | reverse complement strand
AGGATGTCTTAGTATAAATAAGGATCGATCCCTACCTCTTGTAACACATTCGAACACATTCANCTGAAACCGACTTATGGAATCTTCTAGAAGCTTCCTCGAAGATTTATGGAAAAATCATCGGAAAAAGGAGAGAACCTTTGTCCCACATCGAAACTTAAGGAGTTTAGGGTTTAGGATGTCTTAGTATAAATAAGGATCGATCCCTACCTCTTGTAACACATTCGAACACATTCAAACACATTCGAAAACGATTCAATACATTATAGCAATAAAAGTTCGTTCTCTTTTTGACCTAGTTTCCTTTTTCGATCTTCCTCTCTACTTTCTGCTCTCTCTCTCGCAAGATTCTCGGATCCTCACATTACCTTTACGAAAATACATTGAGGTGAATTCTGGTTCCCACAAGCATGGGCGGCTTTAGCTGCCTCAAACTCTTCCGTCAGACGAATCGCCTCTGCGGACCTCTCTTTAGCAATTCTCTCGGCCTCCGCAGCTTGCTGAGCCAAATACGAGTTCTCCTTCTCGTAATTGTTGGCCATATCAGTCACATGGACAAGGAGCTACAAAAAAAAAACCAAAGTTAAGTTGGGAATAAAGAACAACTCAACCAGCACGTTAAGATACAGATCATACCCTGAAACTCCTCCGAGCAGCCTTCCCGAAGATATTCTTCTTCGGAGGTTCGTTGGGAGGGACAGCCTCGGACCCGGGATGACGAAAGGCGCTCAGAAGCTCAGAGGGATCAAGAGCACTCCCATCTTTTATGAATTTGGGGACGCGAAACTCGAAAGCTTCAGCCCCTTTCTTCGTGGATGAAGCCTTACTAGGCCTCTCCTTGCTCGAGGCGATGCCCTTCCCCTTCTCCGAGGCAGATGGGCGGCTCTCAGGAACATAAGGGATCTCTCCCTCTTAAATCTCGTCCAGACAGGGCGCAGCATCACTCGCCTTAGCGTACGCCTTCTCCTGCTCAAGGAACTGACCCGCTGGTGTTCTCGATCTGCCCATTCTCTTCGGAGGAGTGGCAGAGAGATCAAATTAATCAAGTTCGCTCTGTAAAAACTGTGCTGCAATAACTCTCTTAAAAGAGAAATGGTCCCAGCGTAATTTCCCCGAAGCAGTCAATCCAATCCACACTTGATAAAGGTCTGGAGGAATTGCTTCGAAAGAAGGACGAACTGCGAAAAGAAAGCATCAAGCAAAGATTTCAGTAATCACGAACTCCTAGACATACGCAAACCGATAAAACGCATTAGCCAACCAAGAGTTAGCTACCAATTTTCGACCAACGAATAACTATTTCTCGCGTGAACCAAGGCTCAACCGAGAATTCTTTAACCCTGACAAAAAAGAAGAAGCTCATCCAAGGCTCATCTTTACTGATGTGCTCTTGAAAAATCCCCCGACCCGGTTTTGGCGCGATATAATATGTTTTGGGCTCTGTGGACGCCTTAACATCAAGGAGTCCCAACAAATGCCATACCCCAATTCGGAGGTTGCACTGTAAACACAAAATGATCAGACCAGCAGGTTCCTCAACCCCCTCGGGGTTATTTGACCCATCGCCAGGTTATATGCCGCAAGAAATTGTAGCACTAACGTACGGATAAGAAAGGTCAGGAAGCAGGAGTCAAAATATGACTCGTAAGCAGGAAAACAACCCGGAGGAGGATTGACTCTGCACCTGTCACGACTATCTTAACCCCTTCCGGAAACCGAAATATCGACCGAAGGTATCTTATACTACTGTCACCACACAAACTTGGACCGTCGGTTACAAGTTTTCTCCCACGCTTCCCCTTCCTAAACATCCTCGGAGGAGGATCGTCATCATCCTGGATCCCTTTCTCAAGCATACACTCTGCCTCCTTCTTAATACAAGCTTTCAGGACGAAAGGTTCAGCTGCACGCAGGATCACATAGGATCCATCGTGTTCCTTGAGTTTTATACGAACTCCTGAAGCATTCCATGTTGGAATTGAGTTCGTATAACTAAAACCAAACGAGCCCCCACCTTCCTTGGACCTGTTTTCCCCAAAGATCACATGACCAATTTTATCCCACGGGATATCATTCCCACTAACGACATTTTGGTTCGAAGTGAAAAGCGTTCTAGGTGTTCTTGACGTTCTTGAAGATCTAACTAGAGAGAGAAAGAAGAGAGAGGGGGGAGGGGAGAGATTTACATTAAGGAGTTTGAGAACTTGTGAGAATGAAGGTAGGAGAGCCTCCATTTTATAGAAAATAAAAACGGGACCCGTGAATAGTACCATGTGGGATATGAACAGTACATTAAAACACCGTTCATCTCGGCAAAAGACGAAACAGGGAACAGTCCCCTACAACGCTCCTAACAGCTCGGTTTTATCTCATCTTTGCACGAAAGCTTTCAAAAAACGTAAACTCGAACAGTTCTCGGGAAAAACCGATACGAGCATCCAATTCAGCGTCAGGATGCACAGACAGATCAGAAGGGGCATGTCCACCTCGGCTTGAAACCAGCTCGACATTCCCAACACCTCCTGATCCAACCTCTCCATGAGGAGAAATGCCCAGCTCGGCATCATGCACAGACAGCCAGCTCGGAAAACTTTCTACGAAAAACTTGCTTGACACGAACGGTCTCCGTAGGAAACCGTGCATGGTAATCAGCTCGGCATTCCCCTGTCAATCAGCTCAGCATCATACAGCCAGCTCAGCTCCATGCACACATGTAGCCAGCTAGACACTTTTTCACTCTAATTTCTATGTAACTTACGAAAACTCATGCATGCTGGCCAGCTTGGCATCACCCTGCCTCCGCAGGTAGCACGGCATTAAGCATATGCACAGCCAGCTCAACATTCCTTGCCTCCTTGTTGGTCTCTTACGAATAACTTTCGAGAAACTTAACTCAGAAGAATTCTCGAACGGACTATACGAACTTAATCTTCCTCCGGGAAAAACAGTTCTGATATTAACGCGCATTGCACTCTTCTCCTCTACTATGTTTTCTCCCATCGGGTTTTCTTAGTAAGAGGGTTTTTAATGAGGTAACGTCCTAAGCGCATCGCCAAATCGATTCTCGTTTCACATACCAGACACTTAAAAGCAGCGCTCGGAGCATGAAATTTGGCCGAAATTTTTATAACTCCGCCGAACAAAACATCGGGTCTACTGTCCACTCACCAAAGGCCAAATTCCACCTTCTTGGCATGGCCAAACCAACCGTCCACTTGACTCAGGCATCTCAGCAGCAACCCATTTTCTGATCGCTCGAACAAAGATCATTGATTTATTCTCTGCGAAGGCTGGAGATTCGAACATCTTAGCTCCCTAACCCCGCTTTACACTACTTAGTTACCTCGTCATACAAGGGACTGACGAGCTGGGGGGTTAATTGTTGGGGTCAAAACCCGCACTTCCGGAATTAACGATTAAAATGTTCGAATAACCTTCCATGCTTTAACATTCTTGGAAAAGAAGATCGATATGCAGGAAATAACCCTGCTCGAACAATTTTATCAATAACTTCGCGAAAAAGGTACGAAGCGCTAGTTTTCGAGAGATTTACCTGAAAAGCCGATGTTTTCGTAAAAGTTTCAATAAATCGAGGAAACCGCTAAACTGGAAGACAAAAAGTTGGGCTGAGCTGGTGAAAAGACTGACCTAAAGCCTAAACCGACCTACCCAAGATTCTGGAAAGATTCTCGGGGATTTTACGGAAAGACAGTGGGAAAAAGGAAAAGACGCAAGTCCCACATCGAGATTTTGACTATTTAGGACATAGAGTTGTCTAATATAAATATAGATCGGTTTTTACTCTTGTAAACACAATTGAGAACTCATACGAGACTTAGCAATAAAATCAGTAACACTTCTCTTTTTTATTTCTTGTTTCCTTTCTCATTCTTGCCATAGTTTCCTTTTTCTCGATCTTTCTCTTAATTTCGTTTTCTCTCCCAGATTCTCGGATCCTCGCATTAACAACTTTCCACAAATACATTGGGTGAATTTCGGTTCTCACAGCCACAAGTTAGGCATCTACTATGCCCATGTTGGTTTCGCAGGAAAACTTCCGAAAAATTTAACGCAAACAGTTTCTCAGAAAAACTTCTACGAAAAATTATGGAAAGCATGAAACAGTTTTTCGGAAGAAACCATGACAGCCAGCTCGGCATGGCCTTTCCAATCAACTCGACATTGCTTTATAAATTTTCTCGGCATCATACCCGTGCACAGCCAGCCAGCTCGACATTCTTTGCCTCCTGGTTGATTTAGTACGAAACTTCCACAAAACTTAAACACAACAGTTTCTCGGAAAAAGTTCTACGAGAATTCGAAAAACTTAGCTTGGACAGTTTCTCAGAAAGACCTTTAGGAGCTTAACCTTCCTCCGGGAAAAACAGTTCCAACTTAATACGCGTTGAACTCTTTTCCTCAACTACGTTTTTTCCCATCGGGTTTTTCTTACCAGAAGGTTTTTAACGAGGCAACATCATAAGCGTATTGCCAAACAGATCCTTGCTTCCCATACCAGACACTTAAGCTCTGGCAGTCCTCAGGGCATTAAAATTTGTCAGCTCGGCTGAAAGTTTCATAACTGTGCCGAGCAAATTTCGAGTCCACTTTCCATTCACCGACAACTGGATCTTCTTTCTCGTCACAATCCAATACGACTGCCACTCAACTCCCGGTCATCTCGGCAGCGATCTGTTCTATACCCAAAGACTGTTCGAACTTTCGGAATCTAAGACTCATTCCTTGTGAAATTCAGGGACCAGAACATCTTAGCTCCTAAATCCCGCATTACACTCCTTAGTTACCTCGTCATCCTCACACCTGGGACTGTTGAGCTGGGGGGATAACTGTTGGGGTCAAAACCCGTATTTCCAGGATTAACGACTAAAATGTTCGAATATTGGAAGAAGTTCTATATTTGGACGTTTTCAGAAAAAGGTCGATATTCAGAAAATAATTCGGCTCGAACCATCTTATCGATAACTTCCCGAAAACAATACAAAAAGCTAATTTTCGAGAGATTTTCCTAGTAAACCGAGAAAAGTCGTGATTTCTCGAGCAGAATGCTGTCAGCTCAGCAGAAAGAGGAGAGGTGATCAGCTCGGCATTCTGTATAGCTAGAAATGTCGAGCTGACTGCCATTCCTCGGAATGCCGAGTTGATCGTCCTGTTTTTCGATCGGCCTTTCTAAAAATCCGATAAAGGTCGCGTTTCTTCGATCAGAAGCAGTCAGCTCGGCAGAAAGAGGAGAGGGGACCAGCTCCACATTCTACCCAGCAAGAAATGCTGAGCTGACTATCAGCCCTCGAAATACCGAGCTGATCGTCCTGTTTTCCAATCGGTTTCCCGAGAAACCGATGGAAGTCACGATTTTTCAAGCAGAATGCAGTCAGCTCGGTAGAAAGAGGAGAGGTGACCAGCTCGGCATTCTGTTCAGCCAGAAATACCGAGATGATTGTCATTCCTCAGAATTCCTAGCTGACTGTGATTCTTCGAAATCAGCTGATCGTCTCGTTTTTCGATCGGTTTTCCGACAAACTGATAAAAGTCGAGATTCTTCTAGCAGAATGCAGTCAGCTCTGCAGAAAGAGGAGAGGTGACCAGCTCAGCACTCTCTCAAGCCATAAATGTCGAGCTGGCTGTCATTTTCGAAATGCCGAGCTGATCGTCCTGTTTTCCGATCGGTTTTCTCGAAAAATAGCTAAAAGTCACGATTCTTCGAGCATAATGCGGTCAGCTTGACATTAAGGGTTGGTCAGCTCGGAATTTTTCTCAATCAGAAATGCCGAGCTAACTGCTTCCCTGAAAATTCCGAGCTGGTTACTGTCTTGCTGGCACCAAAACACCAAGCTGGACAGCAACAGACGGACAGCTCGGTATCTTCTCCTTACATAATGCCGAGCTGGGTCGTGTTGGGCAGTAAGCTCGGCATTTCCTCTCCTCCAAATTGTCGAGCTGACCTCCTCCTTCCAAAATGCCGAGCTGTATGCATTCAGCAAGCCATCGGGGGATCGCCCTCAACATTTAATGCCGAGCTGGATGCACAATGAGACTAAGAGTGACCAATTTGGCACTTTCTATCATCAAGGAGTGCCTAGCTGGACGTCACCCTGTATCTTGGCTGTTCTTGCTTCGTCTTTCATCTTTGAGAGCCTCCCGCGAACTTTTTGATGTTTTGTAAACTTCTCGGAACATCGAAACATGTTTATCTATTGCAAACAGTAAAACGTCGATTTAACACAAACCGAGAACCGAGAAAAACCGCTAAACCAAAAGACGAATGATGAAAATTGGGCCAAGCTGGATGGAAGGACCGACATGGGAAAAACCAACCTACCGAAGATTCTGGATGATTCTCGAAGATTTAATGAAAAGACGGTGGAAAAAAAGGAAAGGACGCAAGTTTCCACATCGAAACTTTGGCCGCATAGGACTTAAGTTATCTAGTATAAATATATATCGATCTTGACTCTTGTAATATAAATCTCTTACATCTTGCAACGCTTTACGCACTTAGCAATAAAATCAATAACATTCTTTTTTCGATTTCCTGTTTTTTTTGGTTTTGCCCTAGTTTCCTTTTCCGATCTTTCTCTTATTTTCGTTTTCTCTCCCAAGATTCTTGGTTCCTCACATCATCAACTTTTCATAAATACATTGAGGTGAATTCTGGTTCCCACATGGAAAGACTTTGTATCTGTACGTAGCCGTCTCAGGACTGCAGTGAGTGGCGTACTTGTTCGCAACGACCATAGCGACCAGAGACCCATCTATTATGTTAGCAAACCACTTACCAACACTGAAACGAGATATCAGCCCCTAGAAAAACTCGCTTTTGGCAGTAGTGATGTCAGCAAGGAAACTCTGCCCCTATTTCCAATTGCACACTATCGCCATCTTAACTGACCAACCATTAAGGACGGTTCTGCACAGCCCTTTGCAATCTGGACAAATAGCCAAGTGGGCCATCGAGCTAAGCGAGTATGACATTGAATACAAACGTCGTATGAGTACCAAAGCGCAGGTACTTGCTGACTTTATTGTTGAACTCACCCTGAAAGTTGCCCCTAAAATTCCCCCGCCAGAGACTCCATAGATTTTATATGTCGACGGATTCTCCTCCCGTCGTGGCTCCGGTGTTGGTCTGCAACTTCAATTACCAACTGGGGAAGTCCTCGAACAATCCTTCCTACTCGCCTTTGCTGCGTCAAAAAATGAATCGGAATATGAAGCTTTACTCACGGGAATGCGACTAGCTCACGCTCTAGGCGGAACACGAATCCAGGCTTACTGCAATTCACAACTAGTTGCTAATCAATTCAACGGCGATTATGAAGCAAAAAACGATTGCATGGACGCATACCACAAACTAATCCAAGCATTATCTCAAAAGTTTGACTCGTTTGCTTTAACCTAAATCCCTTCCAGCAACAACTCCTCTGCCGATGAACTGGCAGTACTCGTTTTGTTAACGGAGTTGCCCCTCCGGTGCACCATACCCGTTGAGACTAGTGACGAACCAAGCATCACATTAGCAGGCGAAATCCTCTTTCTGTCCAATCCTGTCGATGCAGCCAACACAATCCAACCTACTAAGAACCCTTCCCAGGACTCAACACCTGATTGGCGGAGTGAGTTCAAGGCATACCTAGAAAATGGTACGCTAGCAGCCGACAAATGGGAAGCTTGCAGACTTAAATTCAAGTGCTCTAAATACACGCTTTTGAACAGCAACCTCTACCACATCTCCGCAGATAGTATCCTACATGCATATATGGCGATGAAATATGGCGTGTTATGGAAAAAACCCACGATAGCGCAGGAGCAATCATTCTAGAGGACGCGCTCTCATCCTCAAGATAAAGAAACAAGGGCATTATTGGCCAAAGACATGCTCCAATCATCCACTCCCCAACAGAAATGCTCCGAATGACTACTGCACCATATCATTTTATGCGCTGGGCTATGGACATTGTCCGCCCTTTACACGCTTCTAATCAGCGAATGTATTTTCTCATAATGACCACTATTTCACCAAATGGGTGAAAGACGAAGCATATGTCAAAATCCAGGATCACGGCTTCCAGATATTCGTATGGAAACATATCATCTGCCGACATGGCGTACTATACGAAATCATCACTGACAATGGATCCCAGTTTACTTCCAATCGTTTTGAAGGTTTCTGCAAACGATGGGGGATCCAACTTAGATATTGTTACCCACAAGGAAATGGACAAGCAGAAGCGACAACCAATAAGACTATTCTCAATGGTATCCGAAAATATCTCGAATCCAAAAAAGGGTTATGGGCAGACGAGGTAGACAGTGTACTTTGGTCTCACCGGACAATCCATTGACGAGCTACAGGCAAGAGACCTTTCTCCCTCGCCTACAGAGTCAAAGCATGGCACCAGCCAAAGTTAATGTCTACATTCTTTGCCGTGCACAACACCCAGACCACCTTGAGCTCAACGAAAGAATGCTGCTGGACGCTCTGGAAACACTTGAAAAACGACGAGATCGAGCATTACTTCGAATTCAAAACTATCAGCAACTCACAATGCGTTACTACAACAAAAAGGTGATAAGACGAGAATTCACGGAGGGCAATATGGCATTACGCAAAATACCTAATAATAAGAAAGTTCCCCGAGTTGGAAAGTTTGGGGCCAAATGGGAAGGACCGTACACCATCACTGAAGTCATCAAACCAAGGGTATACAAACTCCAGCAGATGAAAAGTTTCACAGTACTGCGACCATGAAATTCAATGAATCTTAAGCGATCCCGTAAGTAGGCGATTCTAAATGCCTAAAAAAAAGAAGAAGAGAAAGCTACGAATGCCTTGATCTTTCATTTGAAAGTACGGAGGCAGCCCGAAAAGAGTCCACCTATAATAATAATATAAGAAAACAATTCGGGAAAATACTAGGCCACCAATCTTGACTGATTCCTTCACTTGATGACCCTTGACCGACTTCTATGTTTTGCCTCGAATCGTTGTCGCTCTCGTGACCGGTGTTGATGAGAGGTTGCCTAGGAATGATGCTTTTGCTCGGTGATGGATAGAAGATTGTGGATTGATGGGTCGCACTGAGGTTGCGGATTTGCCTCAGATATTCCCTGATTCAAACTCCCCTAAATATGACACACCAAGACAGAGATTGAAGGTTGAGTGTTTGGTTAAAACCACCAAGCAATCAGAAGGTGTTCACAGATTAACAAAAAAGAAAATGCTCTCAAGAGTAAGAACTTAGAAAATTTGATATCTGAAAATGAGAAGTGTTTTACAGAAATAAAGAAAAGAAATCTAAGGTTCATTGTTTCTGGACTTAGAGAAATAAAAGAAAACAAACTAATAGCTTTGAAAATAAAACTGAAGCAATAAAAGAAATAAATGTGAAGAGTCAAAGGATTCTTCAGCTTCAAACGACCTGGGGAGGGAGTTCTTTGTGTCCAGGTGCAATGTATCATTCTTAGCTTGGCCCGCCAAGGTTCCACATGATGTTTTTCCCTCCTTGCTCAGCCCAAATGTCATCAGCTCTGGCCAAATGAAATGTCTCCTGTTCGATCCATCCAATACGCATTTTGGCACGTGTCATTAAGTTTGGCTCGGTAGAAAATTCGAATGGGTCACGAAATTCTTCCTCTTCCATGTTTGGCCCGATGGTGCGGTAGTCTTCCCGGGCTAAACTCCAAGTGTCTCAATGTTCAGCATGTTTGGCTTGAGCTAAACCGGTTGTGCTTGTGTCGCTGGACTCCTCTCGATAATCAGGACGGTGAATATCACGTTTTCCTGAGAAAAATGGTCATCTGATCGTGGCACCACGCGAAGCTCATCTTTGTCTCGTGTCGGATCCAGCCAGTACACGGCAGTGCGATCGGTAAGTCCGGATGGCATAGTGTCTCGATGCATTGGCTGATCGGCTGGGGCAAAATCGATTCTGTCCCGAGCACTACTCTTCTCTGGTGTTTTAGCCCATTCAATCTGCGAAGTGTCCCGGTTTTACTTCACCGGTTTATGCTGCATCCCATCATCCGAGCTATCTACATCAGTGTTGCCGGAGCTGCTTCCCAGATTCCTATCATTCCCCCCCCCCTTTTCAAAAGGATTCGATCACAAATCCATAACATCTGCCACAAAAGGAGATAAATCAGTAACATTAAAGCTTGGGAAAAATGTCATACTTACCTTTCGAGTAAAGCTGGTAGGCATTTTTGTGCATCCTCTTGATCACTTCAAATGGCCCATCTATGTGTGGCATCAGCTTTGACTTTCTTTCCTCTGGAAATCTTTCTTTCCTGAGATGAACCCAAACTATATCTCCTGGGTTAAAGGTCACATCTCGCCTGCTTTTGTTGGCAAACTTCTCATATGCCTTGGTTCTTTTCTCTATGTTGGCTTGGACTTGCTCATGGAGTTTCTTCACGGTTTCTGCCTTGTTTCTTCCATCTGCATTAACTCTTTCACTAACAGGAAAAGGTAAAAGATCAAGTGGAGAGAGGGGTCTAAAACCGTAAACAACCTCAAATGGTGAATGCATAGTTGCTGAATGCATATAATGATTATAAGTAAATTCCACATGCGGCAAGAAATCTTCCCAAGGTCTAAGGTTCTTTTTAACCAATGTCCTAAGCAAAGCAGACAATGATCGGTTAACTACCTCAGTTTGACCATCAGTCTGTGGGTGACAAGTTGTAAAAAACATGAGCTTAGTGTCTAGCTTTAACCACAGTGTTTTCCAAAAGAAGCTAAGGAACTTAGCATCCCTATCAGACACAATTGTTCTAGTCATTCCATGGAGTCTAACTATTTCTCTAAAGAATAAATCAGCCACATGGATGGCATCATAAGATTTGTGAACAAAGTGTGACCTCTTAGAAAACCTATCAACAATCACAAAGATGGAATCTTTTCCAGTCATAGACTTAGGCAAACCTAACACAAAGTCCATGGATAGATCTGTCCAGGGGTGAGAAGGGATGGGCAAGGGGGAGTACTTACCTTGTTGCTGAGCAGTGGATTTAGCCTCCTCGCATGTCACACATCGGCTGCATATCCTCTCAACATCTTTAGGCAATCCCGGCCAGTAAAAGTAGTCTTGCAATACCTTGTAAGTCTTTCTTTCACCAAAATGCCTCATTAAGCCTCCTCCATGTCCTCCCCTAACAAATTTCTCACGCAAAGAACACTGGGGAACACACAGGTGGTTGTCATAGAACAGAAACCCATTGACCTGATAAAACTTTCCAAAGGCAATTCTCAAACACTTTTTGTAAGGCTCTTTGAAATCTGGATTAGTTGCATATAATTCTTTCATGAACTCAAATCCTAGCAACTTAACTTCAAGAGTAGAGAGAAGAGTGTACCTCCGTGATACGGCATCAGCAACAACATTCTCCTTACCTTGCTTAAACTTGATGACATAAGGAAAGGTCTCAATAAACTTAACTCGTTTGGCATGTCTCTTGTTCAACTTCTGTTGGCCTTTGAGGTGCTTCAAGGACTCATGATCAGTGTGGATCGTAGATTCTTTAGGCCAGAGGTAATGCTGCCAAGTTTGGAGTGCCCTTACCAAAGAGTATAACTCTTTATCATAGGTTGGGTAATTGAGTGTGGCTTCTCCGAGTTTCTCACTGAAATATGCTACTGGTTTTCCTTCCTGCATCAACACAGCACCAATATGAATTCCTGAGGCATCACATTCTATTTCAAATGTTTTCAAGAAATCAGAAAGTATAAGTAAAGGTGCCTGAGTCAACTTCCCTTTAAGAGTCTGAAAAGCCTCTTTTTGTTCCTTATCCCATTTGAACCTACATTTTTTTTGATCACCTCAGTCAAAGGAGCAGCAATGGTACTAAAGTCTCGGACAAACCTTCTATAGAAACCGGCTAGTCCATGGAAACTTCTCACTTCCAATGGTTTTTGGGCTAGGCCAGTCTTTGATTGCCTTGATGTGGGAACCGGAATTCACCTCAATGTATTTTTGTAAAGTTAATGTGAGGATCCGAGGATCTTGTGAGAGAAAGCAGAAAGTAGAGAGAAAGATCGAAAAAGTAAACTAGGTCAAAAAGAGAATGAAATTTTATTGCTATTAAGTATTGAATGTGTAAAACGTCTTAGAATATCTCACAACAGGTAGAGATCAATCTCTATTTATACTAAGACAACCAAAGTCCTAAACAGCCTATGGTTCGATGTGGGACAAAAGGTCTTATCCTTTTTTCGATGATTTTTCCATAAATCTTCGAGGAAACTTCTAGAAACTTCCATAAGTCATTTCAGCCCTTGTCGGTCCATCCTTCCAGCTTGGCCTAATTCGATAGACGAAACATCGCGATGTTTCGAGAAACTTACGAAAACATCGGAATGTTTACGAAAAGACCCTAAAGACGAAGAACGAAGCGAAACGAGACGAAACAAAAAGTGTCAGCCAGCAAGGTCAGCATTTCCTACCGATCTGGACAGCAGGGAGCATGCTGACCGTCCAGGTCGGTAGTCTGGGTGCAGGAAATGCTGAACTGGCTTGCTTCCATGTCCATGATGTCGCCCAGCTCGGTATACAGGGTGAGAAGAGATCTTCCGATAAGTCGTCGGGTGCGTCCAGCTCAGTATGCTGAAGGGTGTCGACCAGCTCGATATCCAGAAAGGTAGATTTTACCGAGCTGACTGGCATATGTCGTCCAGTTAAGTAGGATTGGCGAAGGAAACACCCAGCCAGCTGCTCCAAGCTTTCGTACCGAGCTGGACTGCAACTCCCAACTTGTGGATGGCATAAACTCCGTTTGATCTGATTATTCTTCTGGGGTATTCATAATTGAGTTGAAAACATTTTACAAGTGGTTTCATGTTCAAAAGCCTTGTGGTTTAGAAGATACACCTCGATCATTGAACACATATCCTTTTCAGCTTGGAACTCTCGGAAAGTGTCATCCAGCTCGGTTTCCAGGAAGGGAAGGATTGGAACGAGATTATTGCATGATGCTTTCCAGCTCGGTATTAAATAGGAGCATGATACCGAGCTGAATGCATCATGACAGTCAGCTCGGTAGACTGGTACCAAGCTGACTGCTCTGTGCTGATCAGATCGATGTTCCGTGGCCAATGCTTGGCAAAACATGCATACAGCTCATGTATGTTGACCAGCTCGGTAGGATTGGCTGCCAAAATACTGAGCTGGCTGTCCTCCAAACTTGGTTGATTGCCTTTTACTCGAAAAATCGTAACTTTCGTCGGTTTTTCGGAGGAATCATTCAAAGGGTGAAATGATCGGCCGAACATGATAAAGAGATGTCAGTCAGCTCGGTATCACTAGCAGATAGGGATACCGAGCTGGCTGTCTTGTTTTGTCAGGCCGATCGTCCTTTGTTTGATGAATCACGAATTCATTGATTTCTCGGAAAAATTCTCGAAAGACAAAATTTCTTACTTTCTTTGCAGAGTTATCGACAAAGTGGTTCGAAATGAACTTTCTCTGAAACCAATATGGAAATCCTTTTTCGATATTCAAATATTTTAATCGTTAATTCCGGAAATGTGGGTTTTGACCCCAACATTTAGCCCCCAGCATGTCAATATCGGGCATGCTCTTGACGCAGCGACTAAGAAGTATAGTGCAGGATTAAGGAGCTAAAATGTTCTGAATCTCGGGAACTTCGATTCTGCGATTTTATGAATGTTCGTACCATCTTTTTGGGCGACAGAGCGAGTTTTTCTACTGAGCTGAGATTGGACTGAAGCGTTTCTTGAGCTGTTCGCAAGGTGCAAAAAGGAGTCCAGGCTGTCTGTTGAAAGAAAGCTAGATGTTGTCTCTGTGTTTTAAGGACTGTTGGAGCTTAAGTATCTTGTATGTGAAGTGAAGATCGGTTGTGAGGATACGCTTGGGATTATGCCTCATTAAAAACCTTTTACTAAGAAAAACTATAACGCCCCGACCTCTCCTACCGGTGAGTCACCCATCCCTCTATCGGGCTCGTGGGCCACCCATC
>OVBI01002460.1:0-20064 GCA_900406495.1 Sisymbrium altissimum | reverse complement strand
TATATATATAAAAGATAACTAAGTAATGTAGATTATACCTGCAATAAACTTCACTTTAGTAAGAATCGTCATCAAATTTTCTTTTCGATTTCCAGAATAGAATACGGTGATGTCTCTATCGTTCAAATTGATCGCCATTCCAATCGTGCTTGAAATATATATTTTCAATGTATGTCGTCACATACACCACCTGAACTTCTTTTCCCTATTTCTTAAAAGGATATTCTTTTCTGTTTACCACTGCTACCATTTCATTAAGAAACGATTTCCTCTCACACCACGTCTTGTAGTAGGAGGTCAAGTTTCTTAAGAAACTTCCTCGAACAAAGCACGTCTTATTCAAGCTGTTCTTGTTACTTCTGGACTCCAACATTTAAAGACAAACATCCATGTGCTGCAAATAAAATATTCAAAATTGTTGTAGATATTTTAGTACGGCGTTCCTAAATAACAACAATACTTTGGCAAATATTAAACACATAATTCAGTATCTTCCATTGTACTGCATCAAGAATATTTTACCTCATAAGTTAATATCTCTTCGAGATCTTCCATTTCAGTAAAAACTTTTTCCATACTTTTTCACCAGAAATTATCAGCGGCCTGTAGTTTATTTTTAAAACAATAAGAATAGAATCAATATTATAAAGACTAAGAGTACCAGAAACCATGCTAACATTTTATTTTCGCCTTCTAACCCAGACCAAATTCGGAACCTTGTATATAGAGTGTTTGAGGGAGGGTCAAACAGATTCACTGCACTAGTAACCTCAGACTTGTCTGGTGTCCTTATATCTCTAGACTGTGCTGGCAGGCGAGAACTTCTCTTTAGGATTTTTTTGTTTTGTTTTCTACATCCAATTCTGAGCCTGCAACCTTTCTCTTTCCACGATCAACAGCTGTTTTCCTTCTCTTAACAGCTGTAGAGGCTTCACCCTGCAATGAATTAAAAAAACATTGTTTAGGAACCTTTTGTCTATTTTTCAAGAAAGCCTTCCAAAATACCAAACTGAACAACTACCATATCTAAAGCCGAGGATACTTCATCCTTTCCTTTTTCCCACTTTCCTTTGGGATATCAGCGGCTTTCCTCTTTTCAATGAAACAACGACCTTCTCCTTCTATCAATCAAAAATGGAGAAAACAATTAAATACAGTTTTCCTAAATCGTGTGAAATGATTCTCTAAAGTCACCTTTACGTTTTGAGTGCTTCTCCTATTCCTTTTGTTTTTTTATTTTTCGGAAACACTAGCTTCACCCTGCGATGAATCAAAAAATCAGTTTTGAGGAAGCTTCTGCATGGTTTCAGGAAAGCCTTCCAAAATATCAAAGCTGAACTATTACCTTATCCAAAGCAGAGGATACTTGATCCTTTCCTTTTATCCCACGTTCCTTCCGGATAAGGGCAGCTTTACTCTTTTTCGAAGGAACAACGGCGTTCTCCTTCTATCAATCAAAAATGGAGAAAAAAATTAAGTACCGATTCTCCAAAACCAGTGAAATAATTTTTTTAAAAGTCACCTTTATGTTTTCAGTGCTTCTCTCTATTCCATATTTTCCTCTTTTTTTCGGAAACATTAGCTTCATCCTGCAATGAATAAAAATAGGATTTTTCAGGAAGCTTTTGCGTGGTTTCAAGAAAGTTTTCCAAAATATCGAAATTGAACTACTACCTTATCCAAAGCCGAGGATCCTTTATCATTTCCTTTTTTCCCACGTTCCTTCGGGATAACAGCAGCATTACTCTTTTTTGATGGAACAACGGCCTTCTCCTTCTATCAATAAAAAATGGATAAATTTTTTTTAAGTACAGTTTCTCCAAAACCACTGAAATAATTTTTTGTAAAGTCACATTTACGTTTGGTGTGTTACTCTGTATTCCTTTACTCTCTTCTTTTTAGTTTACTTTCTACAAGAATAAAGGAAGACAAATTATAATTATAATTTACGAATCTTTTCCTTTGTTCAGGAAAGCCTTCCTAAACATGACCAATCACAAGTAATAAGATACCTTCTCATTTTCTACACTCTTTGGCTGCGTTGGTTGATCAACTTCTGTCTCTTGCATCATCGTCAGATTCTGATTCTGCAAGAGAATCGAGAATTAAGATAAGCCTTTATGTTTTATTTAGCTATGCCTTCTTAAAATGTATTGTTAATTTTTAGACAAGAAATAGCAGAATGATACCTCATCAGTTTCAGACTTCTTTTCACTCTGTCCAACTGAACTTTCTTCAAGTTCTGGCTTACATACTTCATCAGTTGAGAAGTCATGCTCTTCTACGATACCATCAATTAAAACAGTTATTTTCCCATTGTTTTTCAGGGTGTTGACGATGCCTTTACACCATTTGTTTCTGTAGTAAGCTTCGACGATATCTGTTATTTGGTAACCATTCCATTTTTCTTTTTCTTTCCTCGTAGATGGTCCACAAGATTCTCTTCGAGGTGGTAAATAAGCTTCAGACTGAAACAACAAACACATCTTTTGTTAGGAAGGTCTTCTTAAAAATAAATTAAACATTCCTAAAGATTTAAACACAAATCTTACGTTATTATAAAAAGTTTTAATTCTTATATCACTTTAGAGATTCAGGAAGACATTCTTAAAAATGTCAGAAATCTACCCTAATTTTTTATAACATTAATCTAATACCTCGACACTTCTTGATCTCCTGTGCAAATCCTCTCCAGCTGGTTGTGTTTCATACTCGTTTACTCTCTGCAAAACATTACCATATTTCTAT
The DNA here is from genome assembly GCA_900406495.1 of Sisymbrium altissimum. Taxonomy (NCBI): domain Eukaryota; kingdom Viridiplantae; phylum Streptophyta; class Magnoliopsida; order Brassicales; family Brassicaceae; genus Sisymbrium; species Sisymbrium altissimum. The sequence continues at coordinate 17,316 of OVBI01002460.1, read as the reverse complement.
GAATCTTTATAAAACAGTAAGAAAGCTACCATACTTTTTAAAACATCATTCTCTTACCTCACTGTTTATACCCAACACCTCTTCTATTCTGGACAGGCGCTTGGATCCTTGAGTTACTAACTCAAGGATTTTGTCAAGTTTGGTTGGTATAGAATCGGACCCTTCTTTACCAGCTCCATACTTTTCTTTATTCTGCGCTATTTCTTCAAGAGCGGTGTAGGCACCTATCTTCTCTTTCTTCCAATTTTCAGGTTTAACTTTGTAGCCATCTTCTACGTGTTTGGCCATTTTATCCAAGTCTGAATAAACTTTATCCTCCATATAAACATTGTATTCCTCGTCATCTTCAATGGCTGGGAGGATGCAAGTCACCTTTTTCTGCACTACAGTAAATAGTCATCAAACATTTCACATATTTTTTTTTTGGAAGGCCTTTCTAAATATACGTTAAGACTTCCAGAGTTCAATCAAAATGAAACTATTAAAAATCTTACATTGGATGATTCTTCAATGCCTCTAATAGCAACTGTCTTTGGAGAATTAATGTCCGAAAACCTCAATGACACCCAAGTTTTATTGATCAGAGGCTTGTCAAACTTGCTGAAGGCCGTTTGTAGAAGTGGAACCGAAGCCAATATCCATAGATGGATAGCCAATGGGAAGCTATGTAGGTCAAACTTGGAACTTTCCAACTTATCTTTACTACAATCCTTTTGTACTCATCTTAACAACACCTCATAAGCTTCCTTTCCCCACGGATAATTTAACAATGTATCCAAATTCTGAGCTCTTTCAACATTCTCCACAGGGAATTTATGGCTTTGATACTTGTTCAAGAAATTGGCTTCAATTAGAAGAAGTATTCCTAGAGCAAACCTCTCCTCAACTTTCTCTTCACTAAGACTATTCAGCACCTCTTCCAAGTCGTTCAGATTATGCGGTCTGCTCATTAAACCATTGGGGAAATTCAATTATTTTCTCTTTCTGTTGACAGGGGTACTCTCCCTACACTTGAGTCCAGTTACCATGTGAAATTCTCTGATAGAGAATCTCATGGGCTGACCTGCAAAATGAAACCAAAATTCATTCTCTTTCACAGTCAAAAGCTGCCCCGTAAACACAAAGTGAGCCAGTTTCCCTGAAAACTGAAGCTTGCTTTCTGCTAGCTTGACCACTGTGCCTAAGAAAGTATCTCTACACGTAGCAAACTGATCCTTCTTAAGGATGTCATTAACAATTTTCACATGCTTCAAGGAGGAAACTTGATTTACAGCTACATCTTGTGAAGGCTCCTCTCCGATGTTGTATTTTAGATATGGGATCCTAATCGTTTCAGTATCCCCCATTCCTCACCTGAAAACATGTCAAAAGTTGAAGAAACCGATTTCAGTAAGACCTTCCGAAGTATGGACATAGTGTTGGTGCCAAAACCAATACTTCCGGAATTAATGACCAAGATATTTAGATATTGGAGGAGATTTCCATATTCGAATACCTTCGGAAATATATCGGTTTTCCCGATAAACCGATAAAAAACACGATTCTTCGAGCATAACACTGTCAGCTCGGCATTCTTGGGAGAAGCTGACTGGCTCGACATTTTGTCCAGCTAAAAATGCCGAGCTGGCTTACTTCCTTTGATATGCCCAGCTGATCATCCTGTTTTCCGAGCGGTTTGTCAGAAAAACCGATAAAAGTCGCGATTCTTCGAGTAGAACGCTGTCAGCTCGGCATTCTAGGAAGAAGCTGACCATCTCGGCATTTTCTCCAGCCAAAAATGCCGAGCTGGCATACATCCTTCGAGATGCCCGGCTGATTGTCCTGTTTTCCGAGCGGTTTGTCCGAAAAACTGATAAAATTTGTGATTTCCCGAATTAAGACCATCAGCTCATGACCAGCTCGGCATTCACTCCTCCACCATAAAATGCCGAGCTGGGGTGGTCTTCTTCCCATCCTGGAAGTGTCCAGCTGATCATCAAGTCATAGTTTCTCTTGATTTTTCCCCTGGAAACGTATCCAGTTAGGCATTTCGTCTTGGAACACAACCAGCTCGGCAAAACCAGTGGACCAGCTCGGCATTCATCTTGACCAAGGAAATGTCTAGCTGGGTTACTCATGCCATCATCAGTCCATCCAAAATGCCGAGCTGACCTGTTTTATGACCCAAAATGCCGAGCTGGATACAGAAAATCGAGAGGAGAGGGAACTAGAGACCAGCTCGGCATTTTTCCCTTCAGGAAATCCCGAGCTGGGTGATGAATGTCTCCATGAGGAAGCCAGCTCGGCATTTTACTCCCCCAGTGAGTTATGCCAAGCTGGTCGATCATCTAGACACTTTTGGGAGCTTTTTCGGGACATATCGATGTTTTCGGAAAATATCGTCTATCGAAAACGACAAAGCATTGACTTAAGTCAAACTGAATAGTCAAACCGAAGATATAGGCTCCCACATCGGGAATTTGGCTAATTTAGGCTTAGAGTTGTCTAGCATAAATACATATCGATGTACAGCCTTCAAGCCTGACTGGAATAATTCGAAATCCCTTATTTTCGGATTTGGCAATAAAAATATTCTCTATCTTTCCTTTTCTTGTTAAAATCTTTACTTTTTGATCCATTTTTACTTTTGGGGAAACTCTTTAATATCTTTCGTGATGTTTCTCTTTCCATAACTTTTGGGACCTAATAATCGATTTATTTCCAAATATACGTTGTGCGAAATCTCGTTCCCACAATTTGGCGCTAGAAGGAGGGTATCCAAAAGATTTCTTACTCGGAGAAACGAAAGATGCCAAGATCAGCTCATAAGAATCATCCGCTCAGTGGAACCGAACCGATTCTGGTAACTTCCGAGGATTGGATTGAATCCGGAAAGGAAACTTTCCTGATAACCTTAGGGCAATCCAAAGAATCCTCCGAAAAACTTGTCAACACAATCATGAGAGGATCGCCGTTCTTCTGCGATTCGATATCCTCCATAAAAGCTTCACAGCGAAAAATGAGAACCGATATTGATCGATCAGGATCAAAGAGCATAACTAAGGATCCAATGGTCTTCGACAAATCGGAAGCTTACGGAGTTATACATCCCCATGACGATCCGCTAGTGATTCAATTCACAATAGCCGATCATGATGTGTCCAGGGTACTCATTGACACCAATAGTACGGTAAATGTGATCTACCAGAAAACCCTAGAAAGAATGGAGACAGGATCTTACAAACTGGTAGACGAACCTATGCCGTTGACAAGCTTCTCCGGACGCATATCAATCAATGACCCAGGGAACTATCGCCCTCCCAGTTACCACGGCAGGATGTACCACTTCAGTGCTATTCTCTATAGCCGATCATCCCGCGATTTATAATGTTATAATGGGAACGCCCTGGCTTAATGCCATCAAGGCCGTCCCATCAACTTATCATCTATGCCTTAAATTCCCAACTGTAAACAGGACCGGGACGATCTGGGGAGAACAGAAAATCTCTCGCGCCTGTCTCTCTGTCGAACATAAGATTCGGAACCCCGTAACCAATGAAAGGCCGATAGAAAAGGGAAAGAAAAAGGCGAAGCCAAGCTTTCTAAACTCTTCCATAAACTCCGGCTGGAAGACGCTAAGGAGCAAAAAGACGACAATCCATGCGAATCAGTGATCTCAGTTTGCGTTGACGATTCCCATCCAGAGAGATGCGTTGAAGTCGGCACAAACCTTAAGGAACCAATAAAGTCTGAACTCGTGACTATCCTTATGAAAAATGTGAGCACTTTCGCCTGGGCAGCAGAGGACATGCCAGGAATCAACATCAGTACGACCTGCCATGAGCTCAACGTCGATCCAACTATAAACCAATCAGACAAAAGAGGCGAAAGCTCGGACCAGAAAAAGTAAAGGCAGTAAGTTGAAAGACTCCTAAAGGTGGGATCAATCACCGAAGTACGATATCCCGATTGGCTTACTAATCCGGTAGTCGTCAAAAAGAAGAATGGGAAGTGGCGTGTCTGCGTGGATTTCACAGACATTAACAAGGCGTGCCCCAAGGATAGTTTCTCGCTACCGCATATCGACAGAGTAGTCGAAGCAACAGCCGCAAATAAGCTGCGCTCATTCATTGACGCCTTCTATGGCTATAATCAAATAATGATGAACCCAGACGATCGAGAGAAGACAGCGTTCATCACAGACCGCGGAACATACTGCTACAAAGTGATCCCTTTCGGACTGAAAAACGCTGGTGCCACATACCAACGCCTGGTGAATAAAATATTCGCCGATCAGCGAGGGAAGACCATGGTAGTCTTGATAGACGGCATGCTCGTAAAATCCCTAGAAGAAAGCGACCATACGGAACACATATCGATGAGATGAAAAAAGGTTAAATCCCAAGTCCATCGAGCAGCTAGTGATGCCTCTGAAATCGAACGTGTCCTCAAAGAGGCTCAGAAAACTCCTTTCATGGATCGAATCACCAGAACCAGACTTTCGGATCCCGGGAATATGAATATCCGACCCTATAATGGAACAACTGACCCCAAGGCTCACTTAACATCCTTTAGGATAGCCATGGGGCGTGCGAGGTTCAGGAAAGAAGAAGAGGACGCAGGTTACTGCCTCCTGTTTGTCGAGAACCTCAAAGAAGATGCTCTCGAGTGGTTCTCAAAGCTCGAAAGGAACTCCATCGACAACTTCTCACAGTTGTCTAAGGCGTTCCTTAAGCAGTACTCGATGTACATGAACCAAGCAACCTCTGGCGCTGATCTGTGAGCGATATCTCAAGGCCAGAACGAAACTTTGAAGAATTTCATGGATCGATTCAAAGCCGTAGTCTCAAAGATCGAAGGAGTAAGTGACAGAGCTGCACTCGAGGCGCTCAAAAGGTCGCTGTGGTACGAGTCTCGTTTCCGAGAGGAGATGATACTCAATCCCCCACCGACAATCCAGGATGCTCTTCATCGAGCTTCAGGATTCATCAAGCTCGAGGAAGACATTCGAGCAAACGAACGCAAATATCGAGCAAAGCTGTCTAGCAAGAATGCGCCACCAGCTCTTAGCGCCTCAACAGGCAAGAAGGGGAGCTCGTACGCAAACTTCGAAACAAAAGACAGAGCTCACAACTACCAAGTGGCAACAGGACCGTCCCAAGGTGGACCGCCCAAACCACAGTGGGGAGCTGGACGGGGAAAGAATCCAAACACCCGGACTCGCAGCAGCTCCACCTACGATGAGAAAGCCTACTGTGAACATCACAAGGCATACAGCCATTCAACTTTGAATTTTCGAACCCTAAGAACCAAGCTGACTGAAAAGCTCATAGCTGGGGAGCTCGGAGATATTGCAAAATTTCTCGTGATGGAAACACACAAGGAATCTGATTAGCAAGAGGAAACCGCAGCCGAGCAACCCGGACAGGCTCCAGAAGGACCTCGCCCGGAAGCTCCAAAGCGTGGTAGGAGAAACGAGGAACCTGCTGGGGCAAACAGCCGCAGAAAGATTTACATGATCATGGGTGGATCTCAGTACTGTCCAGACACCGTTTCTGCCCTCAAGAACTATCAAAGATAGGCAGAACCCGCCAAAATCTGGCCGCAACCTGTGCCTCTTGATGACTTGCAAATCACATTCGAAGAGGAAGACGCAACCAAAATCCAGCATCCTCATAACGATCCACTCATGGTTCAGCTGGTGATAAGCGACATCAACGTCGCTAGAGTCCTAATCGATATTGGAAGTTCAGTCGATCTCATCTTCCGAGACACTCTCCGAAGAATGGATGTCGATTTCTCCGAAATCGAGCATATACCAAAACCTTTGACAGGTTTCACAGGTGAAACTACCATGACCTTAGGGAACATCCGACTCCCCGTCCAGGCAGGAGGTGTGACCAAGGTTGTGAACTTTGTGGTAGCTGATCATCAAGCTATCTATAATGTCATCATGGGGATACCTTGGATAAACTCCATGCGAGCCATCCCTTCGACATACCATCTATGCCTGAAATTCCCGACAAAGTCCGGAATAAAAACCATTTGGGGAAGCCAAAAGGAATCCCGAGTTTATTTCTTAGCTGAACATAAATTCCGGAAACTTCAAATCTCTGAGGAAACTCCCATCAAACGGAAGAAACCGAAGCTAACCAAACAGGCTCCTCTCAAAGAGACTCTCAAAGAAGTTTCCGTAAAAGGGACTCCCAAGGAAGTTTCCGTAACTGTACCACCGAGTCAGGAAGCTGGAACTTCCGAGCCTCATCCAAAGGCATCAAAGGATGCACCTGAGCAATCCCAAGCTCAGTATATGGAGACTTAGTCTCCATCCCATCTTCCATAAAACGAAAAACAGCGCCACTACTTTAAGTTTAAAACTTCGAACAACTCGAAAGTATTGCTGCTAAAAAAAAAAAAAAAAAAAAAAAAAAAAAAAAAAAAAAACGAATCCAAAACAAACTGAACTACGAGACAGATTGATCCTCAAAAAGAGGTACGTAGGAAACCAACCTTCAGTGCAGCTGTCCCCAAAAAAAAAAAAAAGTGGGAGTGTATACACACTCATCACCATTCATGTTAACACTTACAGTTTCGAGAATCCAAAAATCGAAAAGTTTGATATGATCTAAAAATTAACAAGTTCCGAATTCTTAATGCAAAGAGTTCTGACTTTAGAAGAAGTTTTGAGTTTTGACGATAATTCCAAACTTTAAAAACTCAAAATGTCTAAAGAAGTTCTGGGTTGTCGGAGAAGTTCTAAACTTTAAGTTAAAAGCTCCGAACTCCACACTATAAATGACTTCCGACTTCTTGTTCTCCAGAATGGTCACCTATAACAAACTTTTGGATCAGTTCTCGATGACTAAACTTGCCAGACTTGACGTTTTCCCAAACACGTCTACAAGGTCTCCAATATCCATAAACTTAACACACCTATCCAACGCAATAAGAAACCGGTTTCACTAAATAAACTTGCGACCATTGCTGGCCCAATGGACTGAAATCATCTCCAACCAATCTTCTATACGGAGGTAAGGTTCAGTAACGTCCGGGCACAGACATATAACAGCGCGCTATATAAATCAGGTTAGGTATATCCTAGCCTAATAACCGAGAAGTATATCCTGGACAATATTCTCAAGTTTGACTGAGGGGCATGCCAGCAAGAAAAGACTCGCACTGCCTTAATCCTTATTGCAAACTCGCTAACCCAGTAAGCGCCCAACTTGGCACACTGGTCTTCAACATCTCAGAAACACAATCTAGCATACCACTAGACGAGATTATAAAGTTTTTCAGAAAGTCGAAAAAACAGGGAGATAAGTCGAAATAGCGCAATCCCTAAAACCAGACGAACGCATAGCTTAGTTTCCGAAATACTAACCTATCGTAAAGCCCAGCCAAAACGCTTCTAAGCAGCGCTGGCACAACATCATCATCAAAATATTATGCTAAACGCAAACATACTCTCGTCCAATAAAGGCATGACAAGTCTCTACTGACGAAGTATCAACGCTAAACACATCACAACTTCTACAACGCTTGTAAGCATTTCAAAACGCTAAGGAAACATTGAGTGAGTAAAAACTTCGAACTACTCTACTCTCCTACGGGAAACATTCGAAATCTTAACATTTTAGAAAATCCACTAAAATGCTCCTTAGCACACTGGTCCATACAATTCTGGAAACACAAGTATTCAGCCTACTAACTTGTATCAGGCATTAAAGCACGTCCCATCCACGAAAACGATACAAGTTCATTCTTTCCTAAAGTCCTTTCCAAGGAAAAATGGCTCACTGCCATCTTCTTTAAAAACTGGTTTCGATAAATCCTCCTTCAAAGAGAAAGCTTTCGAAACCCCTCTTCTAAAAAGAAATCACTCCGAAACGAAAGGATTCATCCTTTCATAAAATTCCATTATTGTATACAGAACTTGATAAAAGAACAACTTCTCATGACATGGCCTCCTCCCCACAAAGGCGGGGCTGGCCATTCCTACTTCTTCTTCAGCTTTCATAAGCTCCATACAAACCTTCATTGGTTCAGAAAACATTCTGACAGCCTTAACCGGCTCAGAAACTTTTTAACAACTATGAGCTTGACTCTCTCCCGAGGAAGACAGCTCGCCCAAAGCTTAACTTTCTTTCGAGAAGAATATCTCACCATATGCCGGCTCGGGGTGATCTTCCTATCACCTCAGATCCGCCAAAAAAAAACTAAAAAATGAGCATCAGTTCGGGGAAGATCGCTATCACTTCGAGTCCATCCCCAAAACTGGGCTGCCTAGGCATCAGATCGAGACATTCCAACCTTAGTAGGATGATCAGCTTGGGACAGCTTCTCTTCATCGCTAAAACTCTTCCGAGAACCCAACCTTCTCAGGAAGAGCAGTTTTCTGAAAAGGACTAGTTCTCACCAAGACGAAACAGAGAACAATCCTCTATAAAAATTGGTAAAATTCTCACACATATACTTGTAAGCACAGCGATCAGCTTCGCATGCCCAAGATGCGCGCTAGCATCCACTTCGGTATATGTTAAACTGAAAAACTGCCGACCCAAGACAAGATTGTGGGAACTAGAATTCACCTCAATGTATTTTCGTAAAGTTAATGTGAGGATTCGAGAATCTTGCGAGAGAAAACGAAAAGTAAATAGAACGCGAAAAAGGAAATTAGGTCAAAAGAGAGAAAAAAACTTTTATTGTTAAATCTTGTTTGAGTAGTGAATTGCGAATTGTATTCAATGTGTTACAAGATGTAGAAATCAATCCTTATTTATACTAATATATCCTAAGTCCTAAACAGACTAAGTTTCGATGTGGGACAAAGGACTTTTCCTTTTTCCGACGACTTTTCCATAAATCTTCGAGTAAACTTCTAGAACCTTCCATAAGTCGGTTTCAGCTCTTGTTGGTCCTTCCTTCCAGCTCGGCCCAATTCTATCCTTCGTCTTTTGGTTCAGTGGTTTTCTCTGGTTTGTTTTAAGTTATCGTTGTTGTCTTCAATAGACGAAACATCGTGATGTTTCGAGAAACTTACGAAAACATCTGTATGTTTACGAAAAAACCCTGAAGACGAAGAACAAAGCGAAATGAGACGGAACGGGAGATGACAGTCTGCTCGGTCTTCCTTGGTGACAGAAAAAACCGAACTGGCTGCTTCCAATACCATGGTGCATCCAGCTCGGTATCCAGGATAGGAGGAGATCTTCCGATGACTCGTGGGATGCATCCAGCTCGGTATACTGAAGGGTGACAGCCAGCTCGGTATCCAGGAGGGAGGATGTGACTGAGCTGACTGCATCATGACAGCCAGCTCGGTATCCTATCGGAAGGAAAGACCGAGCTGACTGCTCCATGCTGTCCGTTACCATGCTGGCTGCAACGCCCAACTGCTGGAGGGCATAACTTCCTTGTATGAACTCTGTTTGATCTGATTCTTATTCCAGGAGCTGTGTAATTGCGTTGAGACCATTTTCCAAATGGTTTCATGTGCATAAGCCTTGTGGTTTGGAAGATACACCTCGATCATGGAACGTATATCCTTTTCAGCTCGGTACTCGCGGAAAGTGACAGCCAGCTCAGTTTTCTGGAAGGGAAGGATGAAACCGAGCTGACTGCATCATGACAGCCAGCTCGGTATCAAGGAGGGAGGATGATACCGAGCTGACTGCATCATGACAGCCAGCTAGGGGAGTTATACCCCGGAGATGGAATTCGTGGAGGCTGGGGGAGTTGTACCCCGGCCTCATCCTGAAAATGATTTTGAAGAGGAGGAGGTACCCGCTGTTGAAGAGTGTCCGATTGCTTCGGACAAAGGCAAAGGCATTTCCTTGGACGAAGGGAAGTCCACTGCGGTTTCTTCTGATGGGAAGAAGAAGAAGAAAAAGAAGGGGAGCAAGGTTCCCGAGTTCGATTTCCACGTCCCGCAGTGTGTTATGGATGGCCAGACTCCTGATTCAAGCGAGCTTCTTGGATCGTTCCAGCGTTCAGGGATAAAGACTGTCTTTACTAGCGAGTTTCGGAGGAAGAGCTCTTTTGAGAGGGTGGCTCGTCGCAGCTTTGGGGTAAGACAAAAACTATCAAGTTACTTTGTTAATATTCTGGCTTTATCGACTAATTTTTCCCTTTTTCTCAGCTCTTTGCCCATATCACAGATATGGCGAGTGGCTATGAGGGTGCAAAGCGCGTACTGGATGGAGCAAGCCAAAGAATCGAAGAGGATTGCTGAGGAGGATGCTGCGGAAGCTAATCGCCTGTGAGATGAGCTTGAAACGGCCAAAGCTGCTCATGTCGAGGAGCTTGATCGCGTAAGAGCCGAGCTACTCGAGGAGAAGAAAGTGAATGATCGCAAGATGCGCAAGGCTGCGGTTCAGGAGCACTTATCCTTGGTGGTGTCTACGAGTCGGGTTGTTTGGGAATGCAGCCCCAATCGGGCGGTAAATTCCGTCCAAGGCTAAATATGGGCGAGAGACCGAAGTGAGGAAATACCGCACTAAGGGTGATCGTGCTATGGTCGTGGTGAACCAGATTGAGGAGGCTCGTGAAGAGCTCGTGCTAGCTGAGACAGTGAAATCCAACTCAGCGGAGATGAGGCTGAGACCGTAGATTACAAAAGGATTGTCCACGAAAGGAAACCTAGGTTAATTGACACGAAGATGAATTTTGAGCGGACAATGTCGAGGAAAGTACAGAGAAAGATCGAAAAATGAAATTATGTCAAAAGAGAGAACAAACTTTTATTGGTAAATCTCGTATGAGTAGTGAATTGCGAATTGTATTCAATGTGTTACAAGATGTAGAAATTTATCCTTTTTTATACTAATATATCAGAAGTCCTAAACAGACTAAGTTTCGATGTGGGACAAAGGACTTTTCCTTTTTCCGACGACTTTTCCATAAATCTTCAAGTAAACTTCTAGAACCTTCCATAAGTCGGTTTCAGCCCTTGTTGGTCCTTCCTTCCAGCTCCGCCCAATTCTATCCTTCGTCTTTTGGTTCAGTGGTTTTCTCTGGTTTGTGTTAAGTTATCGTTTTCGTTGTCTTCGATAGACGAATCATCGCGATGTTTCGAGAAACTTACGAAAACATCTGTATGTTTACGAAAAGACCCTGAAGACGAAGAACAAAGTGAAATGAGACAGAACGGGAGATGACAGCCAGCTCGGTCTTCCTTGGTGACAGAAAAAACCGAGCTGGCTGCTTCCAATCCCATTGTGCATCCAGCTTGGCATCGGGGATATATAGGAGGAGATCTTCCGATGACTCGTGGAATGCATCCAGCTCGGTCAACTGAAGAGTGACAGCCAGCTCGGTATCCATGAGGGAGGATGTGACCAAGCTGACTGCATCAAGACAGCCAGCTCGGTATCCTATCTGAAGGAAAGACCGAGCTGACTGCTCCATGCTGTCCGTTACCGAGCTGGCTGCATTTCTCAACTTGTGGATGGCATAACTACTTCGTCTGAACTCCGTTTGATCTTATTCTTCTTCCAGAAGCTTCGTAATTGAGCTGAGAACATTTTCCAAGTTGTTTCATGTGCAGAAGCCTTGTGGTTTGGAAGATACACTTCGATCATAGAACATATATCCTTTTCAGCTTAGTACTCACGGAAAAGGGACAGCCAGCTCGGTTTTCAGGAATGGAAGGATGAAACCCAGCTGACTGCGTAATGACAGCCAGCTCGGTATCAAGGAGGGAGGATGATACCGAGAAGACTGCATCATGACAGCCAGCTCGGTATCCTGGTACCGAGCTGACTGCTCCATGTTGTCCAGATTGACGTTCTGTGGTACATGCTTGACAAGACATGCAACCAGCTTGGTATGACAGTCAGATCGGTATCACTGGATGTCCAAAATACCGAGCCGGCTGTCCTCCATGCCTGGTTGATTGCTTTTTACTCGAAAAATCGTAACATTCGTCAGTTAATCGGAGGAATTGTTCAAAGGACGAAAGGATCAGCCAAACATGCTGATAAGATGCAGCCAGATCGGTATCATGGGCAGGTCTTGATACCAAACTGGCTGTCTTGTTTCGTCCAGCCGATCGTCTTCTGTTCGATGAATAGCGACTTTATCGGTTTTCCGGAGGAATCGTTCAAAGGACGAAAGGATCAGCCAAACATGCTGAAAAGATGCAGCCAGCTCGGTATCATGGGCAGATCTTGATACAGAACTAGCTGTCCTTGTTTCGTCCAGCCGATCGTCCTTTGTTCGATGAATCGCGACTTCATCGGTTTATCGGAAAAACTCTCGAAAAACAGTACTTCGTACTTTTTCTGTAAAGTTGTCGACGAAATAGTTCAAAACGAACTCTCTCCGAATTTATATCTAAATATGGAAACTCCTTTTCGATACTCAAATATTTTAGTCGTTAATTCCGAAAATATGGGTTTTGACCCCAACAAAGATACACGGCGAGCTCGGCCTAATCTCTAGGTTATTAATCAATCCCTCTTATCGATCGATCTATCGGCTCGGCACCAAGGCATGATCTGTACGCGACAAAGTAAGCAATCAGAGCACGATCATTTTATGTCCAGCTCGGCCTCAAACGTTTGCCAGATAACATGGTCGTTTCGGCCTCAGGCTGGACGCAATTCAATTTTCGGGAAAAAATTCTACGAAAACTCTTGAAAAGCTTAACTTTAACATCTTTTTGGGAAAACTCATGAATGCTTGCTAGCTCGACACTGCCTTGTCTCTTTAACATTCCTCACTCCTGTTTGACTCGTTCCACCGCAGAACACAGATGCCCAGCTTCGAACAGGTACCATCCAGCTCGATATCCACCATCTTCCCTTCTCCCTGCCACAACTCAGCAACCTGCACACAAAGGCCTTACCATGACATCCAGCTCGGCCTCTATGGTGCTCGAGTTGGTTTCGTGCGAAAGCTTCCGAAAAACTTATCATTAACAGTTTTTCAGAAAAAGTTTTACGAAAGCTTTCGAAAAACGTAACATGAACATCTTTTTGGAAAATATTGTACAAAACCTTCCGCGAAAAGCTTGACCTGAACTGTTTTTCGGAAAGAACCAGGCATGACAGCGAATTCGGTACTGCCTGAGTAAGAAACCAGCTCGGTATGACCCTTGGTGACAGCCAACTCGGTATCACCTTTGGTGACAGCCAGCTCGGTATCGCCTTTGGTGACAGCCAGCTCGGTATCACCCTTGGTAACAACCAGCTCGACATCTTTTGCCTTCGAGTTGGTTTCTTGTGAAAAATTTCGAAAAACGTATCCTAAACAGTATTTCGGAAAAACTTTTATGTAAAAATATATGGAAAAACTAAGTTTTTCACGAAAACTTAAGGAATCGAAGAAGAGGGCATCCATGCCAAAAGTTGGCCGAGCTGGACGAGCAACGTGCTACCCACCGTCCAGCTCAGTATAATTTGCTAGCCAAGGTCAGCATTCAGCACATGAATGCCCCTCCCTTACAGCCAGCTCTGTAGTCATGGTGATCAAGATGGTTTCGTGCGAAAAACTTCCGAAAAACTTATCATTAATAGTTTTTCGGAAGACCTCTTACAAAAACTTTTGAAAAACTTAGCATTAACAGTTTCTCGGAAAAAATTTACAAAAAATAATTTATTCGGAAAATTTATCTTGAACAGTCTTTCGGAAAAACTTTTACAAAAAAATTTCCGGAAACACTTAAAGTTTTCGAAGGGGAAAGCATACAAGCCAAAAGTTGGCCGAGCTGAATGAGCAACGTGCTGCCTACCGTCCAGCCCAGTACCAACTGCTTGCCAAAGTCAGAATTCAGCAGATGAATGCCCCTCCCTTACAGCCAGCTCGGTATTCATGGTATCCAAGTTGGTTTCGCACAAAAACTTCCGAAAAACTTATCATTAACAGTTTTTCGGAAAAACTTTTACGAAAACTTATCCTGAACAGTCTTTCGGAGAAAACTTTAACAAAACTTTTCCGGAAACACTTAATTCTTTCCTGAAAATATAAGAAATCAAAGGAGAGAGCCTATAGGCCAAAAATTGGCCGAGCTCGACAGGCACCATGCTGTCTACCATCCAGCTCGGTACACATGTGCCTCCCAAGATCAGCATTCAGCACATAGTCATCCCACTCTTACAGCCAGCTCGGTACACATGGTGGACAGGTTGGTTTCGTGCAAAAAACTTCCGAAAAATTTAACGTGAACAGTTTTTTTCGGAAAGAATTTAAAAAGAAATATATATATAACAAAACAAATAATAATTTTCTTTTTTTCCGAAAAAGGTTCCGGAAACACTTAAATTTTTTCCGAAAACGTAAGGAATCAAAGAAGGGAGCATGCAAGCAAAAAATGGCCGAGCTGGATGGGCAGCATGCTGCCTACCATCCAGCTCGGTACAAAATGCTGGCCAAAGTCAGCATTCAGCACATGAATGCCCATGCCTTACAGCCAGGTCGGTATTCATGGTACCCGAGTTGGTTTCGCATGAAAAACTTTCGAAAAACTTATCCTTAACAGTTTTTCAGGAAACCTTTTACGAAAACTTTCGAAAAAACGTAGCATGAACAGTCTTTCGAAAAAAAAAAGTTTACAAAAAATTCGGACATGAACAGTGTTTCAGAAAAAATATTCCGAGAAAAACTTAACTTGAACAGTTTCCGGAAAGAACCATAGACAAGCAGCCAGCTAGGTATCACCCTTAGTGACAGCTAGCTCGGTATTGCCCTTGGCAACAACCAGCTCGGTATTCTCTGCCTTCGAGCCAGTTCCGTACGAAAAATTTAGAGAAAACTTATCATGAACAGTTTTTCGGAAAAGAAATCTTATAAAAAATTTTCAAAAGACTTAGCTAAAACAGTTTTTCAGAAAAGCTTCTACGAAAACTTAACTTAAACAGTTTTTCGGAAAAAATTATATGAAAAACTTAACTTAAACAGTTTTTCGGAAAGACAGTTCCAAAATCCTTATACGCGTTGCACTGTTTTCCTTTACTACGTTTTTTCCAAAAGAGTTTTTCTTAGTAAAAGGTTTTTAATGAGGTAACAAGTGTATCCTCAAACCGATCCTCGCTTCACATACAAGACACTTAAGCTCTGACAATCCCTAAACGCACAGACAGCATCCAGACTTCCCTCAACAAACTGCTTGGTCTTCTCTTCCATCTTGCGAACAGCCCAAGAAACGCTCTAATCCAATCTCGATCAGCTCGGTAGAAAACTCGCTGTATCACCCAAGAAACTCGTATGAACTTTCGAGTCGCGGAATCAAAGTTCCCGAAATATGGAAATCAAAACATTTTAGCTCTTTAATCCCGTACTATACATCTTAATTGCTGCGTCAAGATCATACCTGATATTGACGTGCTGGGGGGCTAAATGTTGGGCTCAAAACTCACATTTTCGGAATTAACGACTAAAATATTTGAATATCGAAAAGGAGTTTCCATATTTAGATATAATTTCGGAGAGAGTTCGTTTTGAACTATTTCATCGATAACTTTATGGAAAAAGTACGAAGTACTGTATTTTGAGAGTTTTTCCGATAAACCGATGAAGTCGCAATTCATTGAAAAAAGGATGATCGGCTGGACGAACCAAGGACAGCCAGCTCGGTATCAAGACCTGCCCACGATACCGAGATGGCTGCATCTATTCAGCATGTTTGGCTGTCTTTTCGTCCTTTGAACGATTCCTCCGGAAAACCGATAAAGTCGCGATTCATCGAACAAAGGACGATCGGCTGGACGAAACAAGGACAGCCAGCTCGATATCAAGACCTGCCCATGATACCGAGTTGGATGCATCTCTTCATCATGTTTGGCTGATCCTTTCGTCCTTTGAGTGAATCCTCCGAAAAACCGATAAAGTTACGATTCATCAAACAAAGGACGATTGGCTGGACGAAACAAGGACAGCCAGCTCCGTATAAAGACCTACCCATGATACCGAGCTGGCTGCATATTATCAGCATGTTTGGCCGATCCTTTCATCTTTTGAACGATTCCTCCAATAAACCGACAAAAGTTACGATTTTTCGAGTAAAAGGCAATCAACCAAGCATGAAGGACAGCCAGCTCGGTATTTTGGGCAGCCAATGATACAGAGGTGACTGTCATACCGAACTGGTTTCATGTCTTGCCAAGCATGTACCACAGAACGTCTCAGCACGAAGCAGTCGGCTCGGTACCAGGACACCGAGCTGGCTGTCATGATGCAGTCAGCTCGGTATCATCCTCTCTCCTGGATACCTAGCTGGCTGTCACCCTTCAGTATACCGAGCTGGATGCATCCCACGAGTCATCGGAAGATCTCTTCCCATCCTGGATACCGAGCTGGATGCATAATGGGATTGGAAGCAGGCAGCTCGGTTTTTTCTGTCACCAAGGAAGACCGAGCTGACTGTCATCTTCTGTTCCGTCTCATTTCGCTCCGTTCTTCGTATTCAGGGTCTTTTCGTAAACATACCAATGTTTTCGTAAGTTTCTCGAGATGTTTCGTCTATCGAAGACAACGAAAACGTTAACTTAAAATAAACCGGAAAAAAAACCACTAAACCAAAAGACGAAGGAAATAATTGAGCCAAGTTGGAAGGAAGGACCGACAAGAGCTGAAACCGACTTATGGAAGGTTTTAGAAGTTTACTCGAAGATTTATGGAAAGGTCATCGAAAAAAGGAAAGGACATTTGTCCCACATCGAAACTTAGGGGATTTTATTGGATCATGAATTTGAGAGGATTTGGATTTGTCTAAATTATAATGAATATTTTAAAAATTTGGGATTTGAGCAAATTATATTTGGTGATTTGGAGATTTAGATTTAGGATTTCAACAAATTTTTGTTACAAAAATTTAAGAGAATCTGTTTTAAAAACAAAAAGTTATTTTATATCTCAAAATATACAAATGTTATCTCCATTGACAATCATCTCCTGAGCCAACTGTATTCTCACCAAATGCTTTCTTGCCGTGGTCGTGCTCATCCATTACGTTGTATAAGAAACTATCAGGAAATGATTCTCGCAAAAGTTAAATCCAACTTTACTTATGTTTTGTTCTTATACCACCAGCTGCATTACCACTAATTAAAGTTTTGTATAGGTCAGACCTGATTAAAACTCTCCTTTCTTATACCAGCTGGACTACCACTAATTTAAGTTTTGGTTAGGTCAGACTTGATTGAAAATCAGAAATAGTAACATTTGACGTATAAAAAATCAAACATAACTCATTCGCTCAACTTTAAAAGTCCAAAAAGTTTTGATGGGAAAATATGTGCACACTCTTATTATTTAGTAAAGTTAGAGCGGAGAGTATGTGTGCGCAGGTTCTTAAAAGTATTTTAGTTATAAATTTTGAAAATTTTGAATTTAAGA
>OVBI01002459.1:0-20080 GCA_900406495.1 Sisymbrium altissimum | reverse complement strand
AAATTTCCAACAAACACACCTTTCTTTCATTCCAACCAAATACCGATAAAATAATTCCGATGAATTTGTGACAATAACCGTTTATCGCTGATTTCCGACAACATACCCACACCATTCATACTTTCTCGCAATCTCCTCGGCCATAACTCGCTATTAACCGAGAATTCTGTTTGTGGGTATTTTTTCTCGCTATATCGAACTGTTTCTTGTAGTGTTTTTTTATTTTGTTTATGGATATAGAGTCCTGAGTCTATTAATATCATACTTTTTTTTGTTAGAAGATTTAAATAGTATTATTGTTGATATACTAAAACTATATAGATTAACACTATTAGCTAAAGCTAATTGAAATTTATATAAGAAATTACTAGTTACAACTACACAAAATTATTATTAAGAAAACCAACACTACAAAAATATAATTTGTTATTGTCCGGTTTTGGTGTAGTTCTTCTAGTTCGATCATATAAATTTTTGTAGTTCCATTTAGTTTATTATATAAAACATTTTAGCAACGGGTCCCTCCTGTTCCAAGAAAAGATCATTTCAATAACGGATCAATATAGCGTTTACTACTTATAACCGAGTTATCTTAATATTAATACTTTAAATAGATTAGACATGTGATTCAGACTATCTTAATAATATTTAAAGAGTGCCCAAACTATTTGGGAACAATACCACTTACCAGGGACATATGGCTTTCTATGATGTTATCTAAAGATAATTTGTTGGTCTCACAAACACAAAGACACGATGTGTACCATTATTATTGATCATTTTTTGGGAGTTAGTGGGTTCGACGTGATTCCATCTTGGTTTCGTATTAGGATGACAAATTTTCCTTGTTTTCTTATTATTATAACTTACAAGTAATATAGTTTCAAATTAAAACCACAGTTTTTGTTTGGAGCCACATCTAAATAGTTTTTGTTCTCAGTATATGATATTTTAGTACCATCTTACAGTACTACAAATATAAATACTGGTGGAGTCCGTTCTTTACACTTGCCCGATCACATGTACCAAATGGTCTATCATGTGTTTTTACTAACGTAAACGTTTAATTCAGCTATGCACATGTTCCATGATCGGTCCCAAATAAGATATGTATTTAATTTATAATTTATTCGAAAATTAATATTGGTTTTAATTAGAATTAATTGAACATACACACATGTTGACCAAAAAAACGAAATTGAACATACACGCACGAATAGAATCGTACCTTAAGGATTATAATCACGTGTTAGAAGATATCATTGATTTGTTATAATCTGCAAAATACCCAAACTTCGACATGACTGAAACACACCAGTCCAAAGTACCTTCAAGTTTTCTTGTTTCCCTTCACATAACATATCACAATCTTGGACTTCAGAAAATAATAAAATTACACTAGCGCGGACACTCAAACTTATAATTAGATTATAGATTATAGGATTTCAACAACCAAAATTTTCTATTAGCAATTTTGATATCAATCACACTATAGAAAATTTTAACAATTTGCAGCCTTTAAAAGATGTTTGGTTCAATGAGAAAATTAAAACCGTGTCTTAGCTGGTTATATGAGGATCACGTTCGCTAATGGTCTGATCAGGTTTAGAAGTTTGTAGTTAGTGAATAAGGATTATGGAGTATGAGTTTGTTATAGACAACTCACGAGTGCTCTTCTTAACCACCTTTTATTGTTGTTTAATCTTGTCATCGTTTTCTTTTTGGCTTTGAGAAAAAAGAGATTAATCATCCTTTAACTCTAACCATAAAATGATATAATTAATGGATTGAATACTTAAGAAGATTAAGCCGACACTTAGAAAAAAGTAGTTCACCGTATTGTGATCGTCTTCCTTGTACGTAGTGAATGTTGTCATCGTCTGCTTTACACTAAAAATTCACCCTCAAATGATTAAATGTACATAAGAAGGTGAAATAAATGATATATTTCCCTAGATTTTAAGGCGATCAAAAAGTAATATGATGTTCAAATAACTTTCTACGGAATCGATATATACATTTTAATACGGAAACGAACCAGATCAAACTCAAAGAATATGGAGAACAAATATAAGGTTTGATTAAGGTGTCGTCACTGACAATGGAAAACATTTTAAATCTTTTAGTGAAATGTTGTTTATATATACACGTTTTGGTTATGCACTCAAGCATAACTTATATATGCTTGTCAATCATTTTCAAAACAACAATGACAATTATTAGCAAAACGATCTATTAAAAAACAAGAAGAAGAAACAATGACAATTATCTCGGATGCATGATAATTTGAAGCACCGAATTGTTTTTGATAGGGTACTGATATTTCTCCGGTAGGTGATTGTGACACAGAAAACGTTTTCTATATAAAATTATTGGCCCGTAATCATCTAGTCATATACATTAATTTTAATAATGTTCATGGCCTTGGTTAGGTTAATAAAAACAAATTATCGTGGTGTCTCATAGACACGCGCTTAATTGAGTGAGTAAAACAAGAAAGCGTGGGGAGTTGAAAGTCGAGCCTTACAGAATCGCATAGACCCGAGTTTACGTCGAACTATATATTCTCTGAACATCTAGTAAGTCCATTACATTCACTCCTTCTGATTTTAGTGTATTTATAAATTTACTAAATGAACTCTAATTTCTGTTTTCACAAAAAAAATCGTGTAATCGTAATTTGATTCTTTTCCCCTGGATCACAATTCTTACTAAATTTGGAATGTGATTTCCAGTTTTAAATGAACTTCTACATCTATATCAGCAATTATAGAAAATGAAAAAAAAATGTTACTGAAGTTTTTGCATGGTTCTTCTTAATAATAAAAAAATAAAAAATTATTAAAATCGATATGTTTATTTTGATGTTATGATAATTTTATTCTATTTTTATCAAAATATAATAGTTTGACTCTAGATGTAATTATTATAAACTTTTTATTGCATAGTTTAAGGCATATTGTCAAATATATATTACCAATTAACATAATGTTAAAAATTATATACAATATAGTGTTACAATGTAGATACAAACTGAAGATATTAAATGTACAAATTTTATTTCATTAATTTTGTATTTTTCTATTTTAAAAGTGGTAAGAAACTGTTATATTTTGCAACTTTTAGATTAGTTTATAAATGTATAAAATGTAAAATTTAAATTGTTATTAGTATTTTAAATTTTACTCAAAATTTTAAAATTTGATACTATAAATTGTACCACTATTACATTTTCAAAATTTGTATATAACATATTTACTTAAAAAGAAAAAATAATATATACGATTTTTGTCTGTAATGTTGTATAATGGTATCTAATTTATATTAGCTGCCAAAAGAACAGGCAAAAAAAAGGAAAACGAGAAAGTAAAATATGAACTCTGACGCGTGTGAGACAGTGGGACAACAAGCCAGTACCGGGTCCTCCACGCCACGCCGGTCCACTGCCTCAAACATCCCACGGTCGATGCTAATTTTGTAATAAATGAGAATAATAAACACTATGCTATTATATGTACATCTGACATTATAATTATAAATTAATACTTAACAGCTTTTGTTAGTCTTTTAAAATCTATGGATACTCTTCTTGTACATGATACGAAAAGTATATTACATTGACTAAAAATCCATGGAGCTAGCTTGTAACATTTTGCTTGATGTATTTTATTGTCTTGGTGGGTGAATAAGTGGACATTTTGAACATTATAGTTTGATATTTGATATATGATATGATAGCAAGGACATATTGTCTTGAATGCTTTATACAAAGGTATTTTCTTTCTGATTAGAGCCACAGATCAATATCATATTGTAGTAGGATCTTTAAACTATATTTTGAAGAGTGATTTAAATTAATAACAATGAATAACTTTTTTTTATCAAATAACAATGGATAACTTTTAAATTATAAAATTATGAGGAAGGGTAGAGAGAGATAAGAAAAGCAATAATGATTTTAGAGGGGAAAACTAATTTTAGAATTATTGGTTGGTATGAATTGCAATTTCTCTATTTTAAAACCATTAGGTATATTACTTTTATTTTTCCTTTTGATCGTCAACTCTTTTATAATATTAACCAAGAAAAAAAAAACACTAAACATATGAAGGAAATTGCAAACCAGTAGAAAGATAACCATAATTCGTAAGAAATTATTTGAAAGAGTATAAACCAAATCATGACGGAACGGAAAGTATAGCAAATCCGATACAAAACTTAAAAGATCTCTTATAATTTCACGAACACTGTATTTAGTCGTTTTGGAATACGTTTGTAAGAAACGAAACTTAATAAGATTTCATCATATTGTGAGATATAAGCATAATCAAAATTTTTTTTGTTGATTTTGTTTTTCTTTTATTGGATATGACCAGTTATATACCCCTCAATTTCACGATTAAAAAACTGCTGAAATCAAACAATATAAATCTTGTTAGTTTTTAATTTCTTTTTTACTACTCCTATTTAAAAGGCCATGAGATAGAACGATCAATCTACTGGTAGTGGTATACACTATACAGATTTATTTGTTTTCGTCTATCACTAGAAATCTAGAATAGTGGCATTTTATTCCAAAACAAAAGTGGGCTTTTCCTTGCTGTACGGTTTGTATTTAACTTAGTAATTTATTTTCCCTCTCTGATAAGTCATTTTCGGCAAACAAAATACGAGAAAATTAATGATTATAGTGTTCTTTTTGATTTCCTTGAAAAAACTGTTCCATTTAACCTACGGACCTACCAATTTCCTTTGAGGCCTTATAATCTTCTATTAGATTAAGCCAAGATTATTTTTTAAAATAAACTTTTATTTGACATATGATTTATAAAAAATACCATTGAACATATGTGATTTTTTTAAAATTGTATTAAAGGTATTTATAACAAAAAAAATATTTATTAAATATATTTCCAAATAATTTATTAATTAAAAATATTTCCAAACATTTTTAAAATAATGAATCACATTTTTTAAATAATTTTGTTTTGAATCTTAATATAAAGACGGGAAAATTTTACCATAATCTTTTTACTTACTTAATAAAACAACTCTACCTTTTAAATTAGCTATAAAATTTATTATTTTAAAATCACTCCATATTGGTTACTTAATATAAATGTTTTTGATGAGTCTTGAAAAAAGAAAATCTATACACGTCAAAATGATTAGATCAAAATTTTATATGCTGTTTGTCAATTTCCATTTTACATTTGATCAAAAAAAAAATTCCATTTTTCACAAAGTGACAGCCTATCATCCCAATCTAATACGAACACGTCTTATGAAAAATCTACTATATAAATATTATTATTAATGTATAAATCAATTAGGAAAACAAGGAACTACTAGCACCTTTTTTTTTGCTGTTGAAAAGCTGATCATAGCCTGATTTGGATTACTAACAACAGTTTTAACCATGGCCATCTATTCTCATGTTTGTCCTCAAAGATACTTAAATTCGTTGTTGTGGAAAATTATTAAAACATAGTGAAGTGATCGGAGAACAAAATAACAGTGAGTGTGATTAGCTAGGTTGGGAAATTATTGTTAAATAATTTATATATGACATAAAGGTTTATTAAAGATAAAAAAAGTAGTAGTAGATGATACGACGTGTAAATATATATGATTAAAAAGTAAAATTAACTTTAACCAAAAGTGTTTTTACCACATATTTACCAAGAGTTTGTTGAACTGTAATCATAAGTGTAACTGTCAGTGAGCTTGATTGCTTAAAATCAAACTATGTGATTAATGCAGTGGACCTCTTTCTTCTGGTTTAAAATAAATTAAAAAAACAAAACCTCTTTGATCTAATTAAGGAAAAACAATCCAATTAAGGATAAAAATCGAAAAAACAAATTCAGCTTTAGTTTTCCTTTTATATCCTTTTCAACATATCGAAATTACAATCTAAAACCATTGTCTTAAATTTCCAACTTCGCTCCCAACCTCTTTCTGATTCACATCATCACCATCATATATATAAACATAAACAAAAATACATATACATATATATATCCAGAGACCTATATATATGTATATGTATTTTACATAAAGCCTTTATAATTGGTGTTGAAAGCTTACGCAGTCTCACATTTAAGCAACGTTTCTCTCTCTCTGAATCTCTTTTTCCTCTCAGAGAAATCTCAGTTTCAGAGCTCTCTCAGGTTCCTTTATTCTTCTTCTTCTTCTTATCTCCAAATCTGCATGCTTTGATCTACATACCACTCTCTTCGATCTATTCTTACTATTATAAAATCAATAGAAAAGAAAGAAATGAATGTGCATCGGAGTTTGTGATCGGAGAGGGATATAAAAAAAATGAGGGTGAAGGAGTTGCATCCACTCTGCTGTATCACTCTGGAGAGTCCAAACGGGATAGATGAAGACGAACATAACAAGCAGAAGCCGAAGCCGGAGCCGGTGACGAGTTTGAGTAGGTGTAGGAGTCTTCCGGCGACTTCGTTAAGCGGTGGATCCGAAAGGAAGAAAGTGAGTCCGTTTGGATCGGTGGCTGGGATCTTATACAAGTGGACTAACTTCGGGAAAGGATGGAGATCTAGATGGTTCCTCCTCCGCAACGGAATCTTGTCTTACTCTAAGATCCGTCGACCGGAGAATTTGAATCTGTTATCTCCTTCTGATGATGTGAGGCTTATCGGAGATATCTCTGCTGATCGTCTCTCGAGGATGGATAGTTGTAGTGGTCGCCGGAAACAGCAGAAAACAGTCGGCATTGTTCATCTCAAGGTACATTTTGATTTTTGAAAATATGTTTAAAATAATAAAAAAAAAAGATTTTTGATTTTTTTCACCTGAGATTATCAGTTTTGATGATTTATTGGTTTCTGTTTGTTTTTTTTTTTTTTTGGTTCAATTTATTTGTTTTTAAGACATGAGATTGTGATTTTGTTTTTTTGGGGAAATGAAACGCCTTTTTTACCACTCTTAGTTTGGAGGAAATAACCGGTGGTTTATAGAATTGTTCGTTGTGTTCTTTGACGAAAAAGATAAACCCTAAATGTGAATTTTATTTTTTTCTTTTTGTTTTTGTTTGCAATATCGGTCTTGTGACCTTTCATCATCAACATCATCACTACCGTCTTATTGACCGGTTNTTGTTTTTTTTTTTTTTTTTTTTACCTTTCTACATTTTTGATTTTGCTTCTACTGTATTAATATTAATCTAGCTGGTATTATTATTTTTGCCAGCTTTTAACTTGCTGTTAATCTCTAGTGGGTCACATCAACAGGTGCTTGTTTGGTTTTCAAAATGTTTTAAAAAACTTTTGTTGGTTGCTGCAATCTGGTATTTGTAGGTTTAGGGTTTTGTTCAGTGGTCACATTGTTTGTTTCTTTTTTTTTTTCTTTTCAAATTGGTTTTCTTATGTGTTTTTATGTGTGAGGTTCAGTTTTAACTTTTTTTTTTCCTATTGGTTTTCGAAACCCATTTTTGCCATCCGGCAATAAAATTTTGGATTCTTATTTTTTTGGATTTTATCTTTTGGAGAAAAAGCCAAGAATACTAAAGATATATGTTAGTCACTAGAACTTTGAACTTTTATTTCAGTTGCATAACTAAAACAAGTCCATTGAATTTTGGACACTTTTCACAATTTGTTCTTGTGGTTTTCTTGCATGTGCCTGCTTTGAATTGTCTTGTTAACAACGCTACGAAAGTAAATGGATTTTAACTTTTCATTGCCATCTTTTACTTTGGAATTCTCCTTGACTAAAAAGAAGGCTAACTATATTTATATCTCTATATATTATTTCATCCAAATGGGGCTTATGTGTATAGTATTATTCTGTGGATTCAATTATATATGTCTATAAATATAGTATTTTATTTGGATTTTTGGGCATGTTTTGGTGAGTTGAATTAGTCGGTTGGAAATAATGTAGGGTGGGGTCTTGCCAATTATAAAAAAGACCTGTTTTGACATGCTTGTTGCTTGACAATGAGAAAACGATGGCTTTGTTCTGAATTTTTACAGGCATATTCTTTGTTGAACTTTCAAATTTTTTTAAGCTGATCCAGACATAAACTTTCGGATTTTTGTTTTTGTTTTTGCTTACAGATAATAACTTTTGTCTTTCTCAACCTATATAAGTCTAACGTGCCTTATCCAGTCTAAAGTTATATCTTCATGGGCCCAGCTTGATTTGTTCCTAGTTCAAATCTGAGCAACTTCAAACTTTTTTCTAAGTTCACCATATTCTTTTGAATTCTTAGAGTCCTTTTTTGCTTTACATAGGATGGAACTTTGAGATTTTTTAATCCAGAAACTGTTTTTTTTGTATGTTTTCTTTTATAGTTGGACAAATTTGTGGTCTTAACTTTTTCTTTTTGTTTCTTATTGGTTTGATCAAGTACTTGAGCCTGTAACTAGATGTGTATCCTTCTATGTTTCCTTCCTGCAGGTTTCGTCTTTCAGAGAAAGCAAGTCTGATGATAGAAAGTTCTATATATTCACAGCGACTAAGACTCTTCATCTGAGGACTGATTCTATAAGTGATAGAGCAGCTTGGTTACAAGCTTTAGCATCTACAAAATGCATTTTTCCTCTCCGATCACTTAATGGGGATTTTTCCTTCACGTCACCGAAGGATTTGTCCATATCAACCGAGAAACTAAAGAAACGGTTGCACGAAGCGGGAATGAACGAGGATCTCGTAAAAGAGTGCGAGCAGATCATGCTATCAGAGTTTTCTGAGATGCATGGACAAATCAAACTTCTACATGAAGAACGGACGAATTTGTTTGACGCATTGAGGCAGCTCGAGGTAAACTTAACTTATATGGTCTTGGTTATAAGGTTTGGTCTCGGTTGTGTTGTGCTACGGAGCTGATCTTGAGTTTGATGTTGATAAGAAGTGTATTCTAGCTATTTATATATTTAGTCTAGAAGATCCTTGTGTTGCTTTCCAAAACTATATTCAAAGTTTCAAAGCTGCATAGAACATAGAACGCCTAAAACCAAAAGTTAAATCGGTATAATTGCTCAATTATTTTGTACGAGTCCCTATTGTCCCCTTGAAGTTTAGCTCCTTGAGTACTCACTCAAAGTTGGTCATAGTCAAATACGAGGTGATGTCTGAATGTTGTTTCAAGTTCTTGTGTCCATCTTTCATGTAGGATGTGTAGACCATGGTGTTGATAAATTCTGAGTTTGATACATCTTAATGAAAGCACAATTCATGTTCATGTGTCATTTAGCCATATCTTGAATGTTCTATGGTATGATTTGCAATTGGAGTGACATCTATCATGGCTCTTTTCAGTATTTTCATGTTGGCTACTAAGTGATGAGATTTTTCTTTTGTACAGGCAGCTAATCTCGAAGCTGGAGCATCAGGGATGCATGACAATGTCTACCAATTAACAAAGCATGAATTTTCAAGCCTAGGACGTGGAAAATATAGTGGTATATACTCTAACGGCTTAATCTCTGTTCCTTCTCTGCTCCATTTTTTGTTTTTGTTTCAATTGCATAGGCTTCCTTTGTGTGTTAGCTTGACATTATTTGGTTTCTAGAATGCAGCACAACTGCTTCATCTGATGATAAACAAGAGTTTGAGGATGTATCCGAGGAAGACGAGCCTTCTTTCCATGACACAAAGGAGTATTTCAATGAACCTAATGTTAGTTCTGGATCCAATCTATCTAACTCTGGAAACGCGGATATCAAGAGAAGAACAAAACTTCCTGATCCAGCTGAAAAAGAGAAAGGTGTCAGTCTTTGGTCTATGATCAAAGACAACGTTGGAAAAGATCTCACCCGAGTTTGTCTCCCCGTGTATTTCAATGAACCAATATCATCCCTCCAAAAGTGCTTTGAAGACTTGGAGTACTCTTATCTTCTGGACCGAGCGTATGAACATGGAAAATCTGTAAGTGACAGCAAAGTCCCTTTACTTATATTGAGAAACTACATTCTCATAATCTTAAATTGACTTAAACCTGTTGTTGGATTATTAGGGGAACGGTCTCCTAAGAGCCTTAAACGTTGCTGCTTTTGCGGTCTCTGGATATGCTTCCACTGAAGGCCGACACTGTAAGCCATTCAACCCTTTGCTTGGAGAAACTTACGAAGCTGACTTTCCCGAGAAGGGAGTCCGATTCTTCTCTGAAAAGGTATTTCTCTCAACACAAAAGTTAGAATGTGGTGAACATAAATGTCTGAATCTTCCTCAAGACTATGGAATATTATTCTTTTATAATAGGTCAGTCATCATCCAACTGTTATCGCCTGCCACTGTGAAGGTAAAGGGTGGAAGTTCTGGGGTGACACTAACCTCAGGTCAAAGTTTTGGGGGAGATCGATTCAAGTCGAACCTGTAGGAGTTTTGACTCTGGAGTTTGATGATGGAGAAGTATTTCAATGGAGCAAGGTATATAAAAAGTTGTAAACTACTACTTTTGCGGATTTGTGCCTTTGGCCCTGAAGTAATACTTTATCTTTGTTTATAGGTAACATCAACTATATACAATATCATACTAGGTAAACTCTACTGTGATCATCACGGGGTGATGCAAATCCGTGGAAACCGCCAATATTCTTGTACGCTCAAGTTTAAGGAGCAATCCATTCTTGAGAGAAATCCCCACCAGGTGAGTCACAGCGGTATGCTCTGTATATGAAATCCAATGTATGTGGCAGCAGAATACTTAAAATAACACGTATGTGAACAAATATACATTGTATAGGTAAATGGTTTCGTAGAAGATGTGGCTGGGCAAAAAGTTGCAACAGTATTTGGTAAATGGGATGATAGCCTTTACTATGTTGCCGGTGATGGAGTCAGCAAGACGAAAGTCAGCGATCCCGCATCAAATGCCTCGTTACTGTGGAGAAGGACCATGCCCCCACCTAATGTAACTAGATACAACCTAACCTCATTCGCCATTACCCTGAACGAGCTAACACCTGGTTTGAAGGTATGTTCAAATGCAATTAATGTATATGGATTGCTGTTCTTCTAGACATGATATGTATAATCTTTTTTTCTTGTTGCCTTTTCTGATCTTTTGTTAATTTTGATCATGGATTTAGGAGATTCTTCCTCCCACAGACTCTAGGCTCAGACCAGATCAACGGCATCTCGAGAATGGTGAATATGAGAAGGCGAACTTAGAGAAACAACGGTTAGAAAGAAGGCAAAGAATGGTACGTGACCTTTAACATTTCACTGGTTCATGATCATGCAATATTCATTTTGAAAACCGTGAATGGATTAGCTTTCCGTGAGTGAAGTCATGTTTTAAAGTCTCTATTTGCTCGGTTTCTATGCAGTCGCGGCAACTTCAGGAAAGCGGGTGGAGACCGAGATGGTTCGAAAAACAAGGAGAAAGTGAAACCTTTAAGTACACGGGTGGTTACTGGGAAGCACGAGGACACAGGAAATGGGATGATTGCCCCGACATCTTCGGGGAGTTCACAGAAGAGCTAGCGGATTCTGCTTAAAAAAGCTTCTTGGTTTCATTTCCAGGTAATAAACTCATCCTACCATTTCTTGTAAAATAAGCTGACCCGAAGCAAGAAGTCAAGAACGTGTATTGATTATTTCGTTTCGTGTGTTGAAGTCTGCTGCTTAAGAGAAGTTTTGCATCCGGACAACAGCGGAGTAGTTTTTACACAGAAGAAATATTTTCTCGACATGGAGGACCAAAAGCCAATATCTTCAGGTTTCAGTTTTGTGCTTGTTGAAAGAAGGGCATAGAACAAGAATCAGAAAGGCTTTTGGTTGTATACTTTTTGTAAGGATGTGTAGTCTTTCTTTATCTCCTAAAGAGGTCCCTCACTTTCGGTAGAGTGTCTCTGTAAAGTCTTATCTCTGTCTCTTTCATTCCTGTATCTCTCTCGTTAAATAGTTGAGATTAATGTTAGGTTGGACATACATTTGGGACAACTTCATCCTGATCCATTTGTATTTAATTAAAACAAAAATAAATGATATATAAATCCAGGCAAAGACTCTTTCCTTCAAATCAAGATTCAAAATAGTTCTATATATAACCCTATCTACCATTTTCTTTGATCTCTATTGGATTATTCTACTAATTTTTTATGTCACCACCAATCATCTATACGCTATGTTACGTAAAAGCTAGCGTATGGGCCATAATATAGCCCATATAAAAAGCGAGACTTGTGTTATTCACATTGTACCGAAGAAGATAGCTAAACCAAAATCAAACCGGAAACCAGTTAACCGACAAAAAATCGCGTCAAAGTCAAAAGCTTTGAAACGAGGAAATAGCAAAATCGAATTTCGCAACCTGCCTCGTCATCATCTTCTCTATTAATCAGAGAGTTTGAAACCAACCAATAGAAGTAATTTGGATCAGAAAGAAGAAGAAGAAGAAGAAGCAATCGCAAAATAAAAAAAATGTCAGTCGTCGTTGACTATGAAGCTGATATCTATGTAGACGCACGCCCTACTTATCCCGCCGATTGGTACTCCAAGCTCGCCGCTCTCTCTCAACATCACCATCTCGCCTGGGACGCCGGAACCGGAAACGGCCAAGCCGCGATCGGCGTTTGTCTTTCCTCTCTATTTTTTTCGCATTTCTCCGATCTGATTTTTACGATACGATCTCTGATTTTGTAGTTTTTGCCAGATCGCCGATCACTACGATAGAGTTATCGCGACAGACGTGAGCGAGACGATGTTAGCTCTTGCGAAACCGCATCCGAAAGTGAATTATCACCACACGCCGTCGTCGATGACGGACGACGAGATGGTGGATCTGATCGGAGGAGAGAACTCAGTGGATCTGATCACGGTTGCTACAGCCGTACACTGGTTCGATCTCCCGAGATTCTACGGAATCGCGAATCGTGTCCTACGTAAACCGGGAGGAATCATCGCTGTGTGGAGCTACAACACGGACATGGTGGTGAGTCCCGAGTTCGACTCGGTGATGGCTCGGTTTAATGAGAAAACGATTCCGTATTTTAAATTCCCAGGGTTTCAGTATGTTTATGACGGATACAAATCGTTGCCGTTTCCGTTTGAGAGCGTGGGCTTGGGCTTAGAGGGTAAGCCCATGGAGTTGGAGAGGAAGAGAACGGTGTCGTTTCAAGGATTCTTGCAGATGGTGCGATCGTGGTCTGCCATTGGCGCGGCTAAGGAAAAAGGAGTCGACTTGTTGTCGGAAAATGTTGTCAAAGAGTTCGAGACGGCTTGGGGCGGATCTCAGCTGGTTCGAACCATCGTTTACAAGACGTTTATGCTCGCAGGAACCATTAGAAAGTAGCTTAGTTAACCGCTTAAATTGTTTATTAGCATATGCTACAGATTTTGGTGGAATCATCTATGGGGAAGCTTAAGTTGTTTTTATTGAGATATCTGTTTCAAACCACAGTTTATAGCTTATGGAGAAAAATGAATGGAAGAAAGCATGATGAGACTCTTCTTTCTCACACTTAATTTATTTGGAACATCAACAAACTCGTACAGAATACACTATCTTCTATTAGACAGATGTTTAATGGGAGATACAAGATATTTATAAAATATGGAGATGTGGCTTGCTTTGAAAGAATCTGTGTAGCTTCTACTACTATTTCACACCTTATATGAATAATTTATAAACTCAGATAAACTGATGCAGTTTCTGTAAAAATAGTTTTTCTTTGTTTGAATATAATTTAAAATTCTTTCGAAAAGAAAAAGGAAAATGATATGCAGATGTAAATTGTAAAATTTGTAAGAACGATAACGTTGCCGTATAATCTTGATATATTTCCAGGAAAATCATTGTTATAGTCGATAAGCTTATATATTTCTTGCTTTGCTTCATTGCATGGACATATAAGTAGGACCGATCATAAATCGAATTTAGACCAATCTCGGATCAAGATTATCTAGGCCCAAACTTTTTCGAGAGGACTGAAACATAGTTGGTACGTTTTTGGTTTCAAGGTGGCTCCATTGAGACTTCTATAATTGCCTAATTGGTACATAAGACTTCAAGGAATGACAAATATACGTAAGAAAATCAATATTGCCTGTTCGAATGAAATAGTAAAATATACATAAGACTTCAAGGAATGACAAACACCACGTGGCAAGGTTTCATTTTATTTCAAATATAAAGACGTATAGTTACTTACAAACAAAAATATAATTGCACCGATATTACGGAACGGGTCTGCTTATTCAGCGTTCTTAGTATAATATATATAAGATTCTGCATGTTTTATACTTATTAATCGCAGGTGACAACACCAGATTGTGGCGGTAGACTGCAGCGGTTGAGAAGCCCAGTCACACTCACACTAATATTGATTCCGCTGAGTACGGGAGTTCTGACTCTAGCGGCATCACATAAACATACAGCCGCACTAGGACCACCAACCCTTGCTAAGAGAGTGCAACATTGAGCCAAAGCTTGCGGGTTGAGGATACCGGTGATATTGCCAAGTACTATGTCGAGGCAAACCTCGAGTTGGATCCCGTCAATAGGAGACACCAGGGGTTG
Source organism: Sisymbrium altissimum (assembly GCA_900406495.1). NCBI lineage: Eukaryota > Viridiplantae > Streptophyta > Magnoliopsida > Brassicales > Brassicaceae > Sisymbrium > Sisymbrium altissimum. The sequence goes on along the minus strand of OVBI01002459.1, from coordinate 5,583 downwards.
GGCCACTGGAGATTGGGCTGAGGCGAAGCCCAAGAGGACAGTTTAAGGTGATGTAGAGAGACATAATTGTCGTCATGTTCTTCGAAGCCATATTGTGAAAATGCTAAATAAGATTTTGATGACTGTTTGGTAGCTGGAGATATAAAGAGAGCAAGTGTTTATTTGTATGGGAGGTGAGGGTTTTATTTATAATGTTTAGAAGCTTCAGTTGATCTAAGAGTTTCCTTTAATGTCTAGTTAAAAAGTTAATTGAGACTATTTCCGTTAAGTCTTAAGTTAAGACTCTTAACGATGATCTAGAATAGACCTCGTTCTAGAGAAAAAAAGGGTTGGCAAAGAAATTTAATGATACGCACAAACACTAGGGTTAACATGGATTTTAAAAAATAGTTTAATTAAAATTATCGGTTAACAATATCTTATTTAAACAAAAAAAAAACAATATCTTTTTTTTAATAAGACAACACATATTGGCTATTGATTTGGATTTTGTGGAGATTTTTTTTCTGAAGATTTTGTGGAATATTAGCTGCGTATTTGTTTAGTTACAAGTACAAAATATATATGATTGTGTGAAAAATTTAGCAAGCGCAGGTCTTTAACAAAGGATGATATTGTGATTATTATTATGTATAGTAAACCTGTAGCAAGTGGTGTATAGTAAACCTGTAGCAAGTGGTGTAGCCATCGAACCAGGAACAAAGTGTAAACAAGAGAAGACTGAGAAAATGAAAGGTGAAAAGAGAAATAGAAATAATGAGACTAGAAATAGAGATTCATAGTTGGTTCAGAAACGTGAACTTTCCGATACCAAAAGACTTTGTAATTCCCTTCATTACACTTATGAGATTACATCCTATATATAGAGGTAAGTTACTGTTCAAATGAAATCGTTTTGCGATTCTGGGAGGAGTTCATATTGGCTCATGCTTCTGCAGTGACTGTCAGCATCGGAGTGGGTTTTAAGGAAAGAATATCATCTCTATGATTACTCAAATCCCATATACAGTATCGCTCTTCTATACATTAACATTAGTTATATGATTCTTTATAATCCAATTAATCCCTCCCTTAGTAGGTCCGCCTCTGGACACATCGGAGCTTGGGTGACTGTGAAGCCAAAGAAGACAAGGTTGGCTAGGAAGAGAGATATGATGATGTGCTTTAAACCTATGTTTAAAAAATGCTAATTAAGCTTCTTTAATTTATTTTATTTTTATTTTTATTTTTTGTGTTTTTGGAGAGGAGCGTTAATTAATTAGTTTGGGAGCTGAGCTGAGGGTTCACATTTAAAGATTTTTTGTAGGTTTGGTTGCTTAGTGTAGGATGTGCTTACTCAGGATTTAATTTAAGTATTATTTAACGTCAAATTAAAAGTCAACTGAATTCAAATTAAAAATCAAGTGAAAACTGTCCAAGCTAAGCTACGCTCCACCGCCTTTGGAAGGAAAGAAACTCTAGACTTCATGGTGGCACAGCCTCTATCTCACCAAGCGGTATTCAAACACATGCATTGACAGGAACATCATCCTTGCTCGCCTCCACCATAAGAAATTCAAGTCTCTCCTATCCCTCTAGCTCTTGCATGAGTAATTCCTAGTGGATTACATGGCTTTCACCTTGTTTCGATTAGGCTGTTTTAGTTTTTTTTTCGGGGACCTTTTGATACGATAAAGCTTCGCCGAGCTGTTGTAGCAATCTTTGTATTAGTGTTTTTGGTATATAAAATGTTATATATTTTAAAAAAAGAAGTCAACTGAAATAATTGTACACATGCATTTAGTTAATGAACAGAAAGTAAGTTTTGGTCGACCTACATGGAGCATTAGTTGCATCTTCCTAATTAAAGATATAAACTCAAGAGATATCTAAGCCTCATCTAGTCTAGTCATCTACAGAAGAGGTTTGGCAAATAATATTTGATGAAATAAAGTATGAATCCATCATTTAAGTTTATATTGTGTTATTAAGTTAGAAAAATCTAGATTAATCTATAGAACAAAATAACATTGTATTATGTTTGATAAAAAAAATTGTATTTATGTATGTTCTTTCGTAGAATAAATATGTAATTTTTTTTATAATGTATGGTATAAATTTTTTGATTATAGTTCACAATTTTGTATTTGAAATTTAGTATTTAAGATGAAGTGTTCATTTTTTTGGAATTCTGCATGAATTTTTTTTTGGTCAAAATTATGCTGAAAATTTTGAATTTATAGTTTATATACATAGCTTATTATATTGTCTTAAAAAAATTGCATTGCTACATAATTTATTTATTTATTATATCTAGAATAGAATGTGAATCAATAAATAAATATTGTAAAGGAATTTTTGTCTCAAACTCTATAAAATATATAATAATTATAACACTATGATAAGAATAGCTATTTGTAAACAGTAATATTTTGTTTGGTCTTAAAACCAATAATCCAATAAAATATAATTGGATTTCTAAATTACTTAAGAGTAATCTGAATTTTAGTTTAGACTTAATCCTATTTGTTTTTTGTTTTCCATCTCCAAAATAATCTTTGATTTGAACATTACTTTTTGATTAGAATTTAAAATGTTCCTTACATTCTTCTATAAAAGAAATAATTTGAACTATTCTTAAATAATAAATAATTATTATTATTTTGATGCTAAATTATATAGTAAATATATTTCGGTCATTTTGAAAATTTCAAAATAAAATTACACTAAACTATAATTTTATCGTGGAATTCATAATTCAAAATCTGAAATTTAGAAAAATTTATAATTTATTTTACTGTTTAAATTATTATACTATTATAAGTTATGAGGAAAAATTAAAAAGATAATTAGACATTAAACACAAATATTCATAATGGATATATAAAACTATGAATAATAATTTTTTGGATATTATTGAAACTTTTCTATATAATTATATTTATTAATTTAAAAAATTGTAATTTTTGGAAATTGAATTTTGATTAATAAGTTTTTTTTATCAACCACTAGATTAAAGAACTTAAAAAATGTATGATTTAGATGTTAAAATTATTTTATTTTCAAAATTTACTATATCTTTAATTTGGGTTTGATATAAATTAGATGAACATCATTTTCAAATCCCATACAAAAACTTTATTTAAAAAAAAAGATTATTGACGAAAAAATTATTGAAAAAAAAAAATTAATTTCTGGTTTGTTTTCGTTAGATTTGATACATTCAATTTTTGGTTAGTTCGAATATTTGTAAAGTGGGTTAATATGGTTTGATTAGTCTTGGTAAAGTTCAAATGACTTCCAAGTGTATATATTATATAGATTTACAAAACGACTTTCAGGGTTTTTTGACCGTACAGGACCAATCAGTTGTCGTATTTAACCAAGGAACCACAATTTCAGATTTCTCGCATGTGTCAACTTTTCGATACTTGGTACTAACTTGTGTTCAAGTAGATTCGAACTCGAGATCTAACAAACGTGCTAACATTTGTGAACAGACATAGTCATGTAAAGAGAATCAGGAAAAGAAGGAAAAATCAGTCAAAAAGAGATTAAATTAAGGACTAGAGGGTCAAGGTAATGTTGAGTGAAGCCCATCCAACTCTAAGCACATTGAAGAGGTTTAGCAATGGAACAAGTGGCACACAATCATCGTAGTGAATATCTTAAAACCTATAAATACCCACAACCTCACTTCATTTTCAGATCAACAGTATTCAAACAATATTCCTCCTTTGAGGATAGATCACCATGAAGACAATGGATCCAAAATATTCAAAAACAACCGTAACTCTTTTCTTTGCACTTACAATCGTCTTTTTAGGCCATACCGAAGCCAATAGACCAACCCCCCGCCGCACACCTCCACCACCAAACCGAAGAACTCCACCAACATTTCCTAGACAGACACCACCAATCCCTCCACCAAAGACGCCACCAACTCTTGCTCCACGTGCACCACTACTCTTTCCGCCAATAAATCCACCAACAGCTCCTCTACGAACACCACTAGTATTTCCGCCAAAAACACCACCAACCTCTCCTCCACGTATACCACCAATCTCTCTGCCAAGAAGTCCACCAATGGCTCTTCCACAAATACCACCAATGTCTTCCCCAAGAACAGCACCAACCTCTCCTCCGCGTATATCACCAGGCTCTCCACCAACAAGTCGACCAATGGCTCCTCCACGAATACCACCAATATCTCTGCCAATAACACCACCAACTTCTCCTTCACATGGATCACCAGTGTTTCCGCCAAGGAATCCACCAATGGCTCCTCCACAAACATCACCAATGTCTCCGCCAAAAACGTCACCAATCTCTGCTCCTCGTGCATCACAAATTTCTCCGCTAAGAAGTTCACCAACGGCACCTCCACAAACACTACCAATGATTCCGCCAAGAACACCACCAACCTCTCTTCCACGTACACCACAAATCTCTCCACCAAAGAATCCACAAATGGCTTCTCCACAAACACCACCAGTGTCTTCCCCCAAAACACCCCCAACCTCTCCTCCGCGTACAACACCAGTCTTTCCACCAATGAGTCCACCAACAGTTCCTCCGAGAACACCATCAGCATCTCCGCCAAGAGCGTTACCACCTTCCCCTCTACGTACACCACCAGTGTCTCCGCCATTGAATCCACCAAAAGCCCCTCCACGAACATCACCAATGTCTCCACCAAGAACGTCACCAAATTCTGCTCCGCGTGCACCCCAACTCTCTCCGCCTATGAGTCCACCAATGGCTCTTCCCCGAACACCACCGGTGTCTTCCCCCAAAACACCACCAACCTCTTCTCCGCGTATAACACCGGTCTTTCCACCAATGAGTCCACCAACAGTTCCTCCGCGGACACCATCAGCATCTCCGCCAAGAACACTACCACCTTCCCCTCTACTTACACCACCAGTGTCTTCGCCAATGAATCCACCAAAAGCCCCTCCACGAACATCACCAATGTCTCCACCAAGAACGTCACCAAATTCTGCTCCGAGTGCACCACAACTCTCTCCGCCTATGAGTCCACCAATGGCTCTTCCACGAACACCACCCGTGTCTTCCCCCAAAACACCACCAACCTCTTCTCCGCGTATAACACCGGTCTTTCCACCAATGAGTCCACCAACAGTTCCTCCGCGAACACCATCAGCATCTCCGCCAAGAACGCTACCACCTTCCCCTCTACTTACACCACCAGTGTCTTTGCCAATGAATCCACCAAAAGCCCCTCCACGAACATCACCAATGTCTCCACCAAGAACGTCACCAAATTCTGCTCCGAGTGCACCACAACTCTCTCCGCCTATGAGTCCACCAATGGCTCTTCCACGAACACCACCCGTGTCTTCCCCCAAAACACCACCAACCTCTCCTCCGCGTACAACACCGGTCTTTCCACCAATGAGTCCACCAACAGTTCCTCCGCGAACACCATCAGCATCTCCGCCAAGAACGCTACCACCTTCCCCTCTACTTACACCACCAGCGTCTTCGCCAATGAATACACCAAAAGCCCCTCCACGAACATCACCAATTTCTCCACCAAGAACGTCACCAAATTCTGCTCCGAGTGCACCACAACTCTCT
>OVBI01002458.1:0-20091 GCA_900406495.1 Sisymbrium altissimum | reverse complement strand
TATCTTCACTGTTCTTCTTCTTCCTTCTGAAATACGCCTGTTGATACGTATTAATACCCCTCCCTTTGAAATCAAGCTTGTCCTCAAGCTTAAAAGACGGAAACTGTTCCATGAAAGTCTTCACCGGAATCCAGCAGTTGTCATGAGAAGGTCTGCCCTGCCACTGAACCAAGAACTCCGTACCCCCAGTAATATCGTGGCGTTCCGCGAGGATTGTTTCAGGTGCCAAAATCACTGCGGACGCTTCACTGCAGTCCGTTGGAAGGGAATGAACAGCTCGAGCTTCCCCCAAGGCTGCCTTAAGCTGTGAAACGTGGAACACCGGATGGATCTTAGACCCTGGAGGAAGAGATAAACGATATGCCATAGTCCCGACACGAGCCTCGACAGCAAACGGGCCATAGAACTTGGCGGCAAGCTTCTGACAAACCCTGCGGACCACAGACTGCTGACGATACGGTCTTAACTTGAGATAGACCATGTCCCCCACTGCAAATTCAACAGTGCGGCGATGCTTATCAGCAGACGACTTCATAATATCCTGAGCACGCAAAAGATTCACTTTGATGTCGGCCAACATCGCATCACGTTCCCGGAGAGATGTTTCGAGTTCAAAATTTGTCGTTGACCCTTCTTCAAAGCGAACCAGCGTCGGGGGATCCCGACCATAGACCACAGAAAACGGGGTAGCCTTCAAGGACGAGTGAAAGGAGGTGTTATACCACAATTCAGCCCATGGTAAAAAACGGGACCAGGTGCGGGGGTGAGCAGAGGCAAAGCAACGCAGGTAAGTCTCCAGACATCTGTTCAGCACCTCCGATTGTCCATCTGTCTGAGGGTGAAAAGCGGTGCTATACTTCAATTTGGTCCCTGCCAGACGAAAAGCCTCTGTCCAGAAAGCACTAAGGAAGAGACGATCCCGGTCTGAGACAATGCTGCGAGGAAACCCATGCAAACGCACAATTTCAGCGTTGAACTTTGCGGCCACATCTACCGCGGAGAAGGGGTGTTTCATCCCAATAAAATGGGCATACTTGCTCAATATGTCAATGACCACGAGAACTACATTAATGCTCTGAGACATAGGTAAGCCTTCAATGAAGTCCATGGTAATATCATCCCAGATTCTGACAGGCACCGGGAGAGGTTGTAACAAGCCGGCCGGAGAGAGAGTGGACGACTTGTGAGTTTGGCAGATGGTACATTCTGCGACGTACTGCTGCACCCTAATACCATCCCAGTGAAAAGAGTTCTGAATCCGTTTCAAAGTTTTCAGGACTCCTGAATGCCCCCCAGCCGTGCTATCATGACACTCAGACAAGATTAACGGAATGAAGCGTGAAGTTTTTGGTATGACGAGCTGTCGTTTATACCATAACCGCTGATCCTGCACTCTGTAATTCGAATTTACCAAGTCTCCAGACTGTAGGCGAGAAATCAGGACTTGAATATCCGAGTCAGCTTCAATTTCTTTGTACACCTCTTGCATCTGCAGAGCTGTTGGGACCGTGAGGGCAAACAACTGAGACGAAGCCAAGCTGCGAGAGAGACCATCAGCAGCTTTGTTTTCGCAGCCTGGTTTATAGAAGATGTCAAAATCAAACCCCAACAGACGAGTTAACCAACGTTGATAATCCATAGTGACTTCCCGTTGCTCCAATAAAAACTTCAGGCTACGTTGGTCGGTGTGGACTGCAAATTTTCTCCCCAGCAGGTAGTGTTTCCATTTTAGCACTGCCATGACAACGGCCATCAGTTCTCGTTCATAGGCCGGTTTAAGTTGCTCACGTGGTGTGAGAGCGTGGCTAAAGAAAGCAATCGGCTTGTGGTCCTGCATGAGGACAGCTCCCAAACCGAACCCCGAAGCATCAGACTCAACAACAAACGTCTTCGAGAAATCTGGCAGAGCAAGGACCGGGGCAGAACACATTGCCTTCTTCAGTGAGTCAAAGGCTGACTGGGCTTCAGGAGACCACCCAAATTGATCTTTCTTGAGCAATGATGTTAGGGGCCGAGCAATAGTGCCATAGTTCTTGACAAACCGGTGATAGTAGCCTGTTAAACCGAGAAAACCCCGGAGCTGTTTGATTGTCAAGGGTGGCGGCCAGCGACGCATAGCCTCTGTCTTAGCGGAATCCGTAGCGACGCCAGCAGCCGAGATCATGTGACCCAGATACTCCACCTGTGCGAGACCAAAGACGCATTTCTTTTTGTTGGCAAATAGCCGATGTTCACGAAAGATAGCCAGAACAGCTCGAAGGTGGACCAGATGATCTTCTAAGGTCCGACTGTAAATAAGAATATCATCGAAGAAGACCAAGACGAAATCACGGAGGAACGGCTTGAATAATCGGTTCATGAGGTCCTGGAACGTGGCCGGGGCATTCATGAGCCCAAAGGGCATCACGAGAAATTCATAATGGCCCTCGACAGTTCGGAAGGCCGTCTTTGGAATGTCAGCTTCGGTCATCCGAATTTGGTGATATCCGGACCGCAGATCGAATTTGGTGAAGACCGTGGCACCAAAGAGTTCATCGAGGAGTTGATCTATGACTGGAATAGGATATTTGTTTGGCACAGTAGCTCGGTTTAAAGCCCGGTAATCCACACAAAAGCGATGGCTGTTGTCCTTTTTTCTGACAAGAAGAACTGGACTAGAAAAGGGGCTGTTGCTAGGTCTGATGATGCCGGCCTGTAACATATCAGCAACCATTTGCTCCATGACCAACTTCGTGGCGTGTGGGTAGCGGTATGGGCGAACTGAAACAGTAGCCACACCTGGGAACAGAGTGGTAGAATGATCAACCAGACGCGGTGGTGGTAGACCCGTGGGAACAGCAAAAACATCTGCGTGCTCCTCCAGCAGAGTAGCGAGAACTGGGGCAAGCTCTGTTGTGGGGGGCGGTGTCGACGACAGAGAAAAAAGACCCCCGTGGCCTGGAACAGGTGACATCGCCTTGAGGAAGGGACGAGGACCGTGTAACTGGCGATCGCCATACAGAGTAACCCTTTCACCCTTGTAAGAGAAGGAGAGAATTTGTTCCTTCCAGTCGATTTCACATTTGCCCAATGTTTCCAGCCACTGAATTCCCAATATGACATCAACGGAGCCCAATTCCAACGAAATGAAGTCAGCAGTGAAAGCCGTTTTGTTGAGCTGAAAGGTGATGTCGTGACAGACTCCCAATCCTTTAACAATGACCCCATTGCCAAGTAACACTTCCGGGTTTAGAGCAGCACTCGTTTTGAATTGCAGGCGCTGCACAACCGCAGGGGAAATAAAATTGTGTGACGCCCCACTATCAAGCAACACGATCACCTCTTCCGATGCCATGAAACCGGTGAGTTTAGTTGTTTTAGGTGAGTCAATACCCAAAAATGCCTGGAGGGAGAGGGTGGCCAACTCCGGAGACATAGTGAAAGAAGCAGGGGAGGTGAGGACCTCTTCAAGGGACTCATCCTCCAACAGCTCCATTTCTAAACCGTTGATCACTGTTAACACCCGTAGCTCACGTTTAGGGCAGATAGCTGCATGAGTTTTAGACCACTTAGCGCCACAACGAAAGCAAAGACCCTCCCGACGCATTGCATCAAGCTCGGCATCAGTGTACTTTTGGCGAGGGCGTTGTGGGGCTTGACGAGAAGAAGATGCCTCTGTGAATTGCCGAGGAGCGGTGTGGGAACCCCCAGGTGCCTCCAAAAGCTTGGGAGGGTAGGAACGCGGCAACGGAGACGAGGTATCACGGCGAGGAGGTGCATTGGTACGAGCAGGAGACGTGCTGACCACCCGACAAAAGGCACTTGTCTCCATTCGTAACACTGCAGAAATAAAGTTGGGTAAGCCGACTGGGTCTTTCATACGGATTACTTCTTTCATTTCTGCGTTGAGGCCATTATAAAAGATCCGTTCCAGGTGTTTGTCGTCCAAACCCTGAACCTGAGAGGAGAGGTCTTCAAATTCGGAGATATAGGTAGCGACGGAGCCGACCTGTTTCAAAGCAAACAAACGTGTTTCGGGTTTATCATCAATAGACTCAGCAAAGCGTATCATCAACTGCTTCTTAAAGTCCTGCCAGTTGCGAAACCCCCCTCGTCGGAGGACCCACGAGAACCACTTTTTGGCGTCTCCGATGACACATAACTGCACAAGGTCGAGTCTTTCGAACTCGCGATAACCCCCAAGCTCAAAGAAATGTTCAACATCGATCAACCAGTCCAGGGTATGAGTACCGTCATAACAAGGCATCTCCACCTTTTTTAACATACTCTCACGAGTGGCGATGTTGAGCTGACCGGGACGGTAACCAGAGGACTCGCCGTGAACCGGTGCTGTGGACGATGTGTTCTGCTGCTGATATGGTGAGAAGGAAGGATCAGGCGGAGGTCGAAACGGTGGTGTCTCGGGGCGAGACGGCGGCAAAGGCTGTTTGCCCAACGAGGCCATCAGAGACCGAAAGCTACTCTCCATTCTGTTCTCCAGGGTAGTGAAACGGTTGTCGAGAGCTTGAAGATGCTGTTCGATGTCAGAAAAACGAGAACGATGCTCTTTGGAGTTGTTGAGAAGCATGCTGTACCCCGATGTTAACCACTCCATACTGGCAGGTAACGGAATCTCGACTTCCGGGGAAGGCTGTGGTAACGAGGATTCGACTGACGAAGGAAGCTGAGACATAAAGGTTCGAACTTTTATCACCGCACCAGTGTTAAGTGTTTAGTAATCTCAAAGAAGGAAACTTTAGTAATGGTAATCTTTTAATACTCGATAACGATTATTTTAATAAAGAAAGAGTTTACAAGACTGTTCACAACCAATCTCTCATAACGAGACGAGTTGCTCACGAGACCCCATGACGGTCATCAAGGAAACTCATTACGTCTCACTTATTACAATCTAAGCATAAAAACAGCAAGAGACAAGTAGCTGTCTTCTTATACTCGAGCTCCTTCATTGACCTACTTCTGTGAGTGAATACTCTGTCTCAACCCGCGGCTTTCCTTCTTGATTTCCTTTGACCATTTGACCAGCCACGTCATATTCCAACGATCCCAAAGTTTCTTCCGCCACGTCCTTATCTTCACTGTTCTTCTTCTTCCTTCTGAAATACGCCTGTTGATACGTATCACAAAGATTCTTAGATGATGAATATTTAGTTCTCAACCAAATGCCAATTGAAGTGGGAAATACTTGCAAAATAGCATGTCCCCAAACAGATGATGGAAGTTTTAATCTCATGGTTAATGGTTTCGCAATTAATTGCAGATATTTAATTAATGATTCAGTCAAACCATTTTGAGTATGAACTTGAGCTACGGAATGTTCAACTTCAATTCTCATTATCATATAATAGTCATTGAATGTTTGGGATGTAAATTCACCAGCGTTGTCTAATGTAACTCTTTTAATAGGATAATTAGGAAATTGAGCTTTCACTTTGATTATCTGAGTTAGAAATCTCGCAAATGCCGTATTTTAAGATGATAGTAGACAAACATGTGACCATCTGTTGGATGCATTAGGGCCCTAATTAATACCATAAAATAGTGGAATGATCCACATGATAGATTTATTGATTTACAAATATCGCCTTGAATTCTTTCAAAGAACTTAGGTGATTCATTATCTATTTTGGTTGGCGATGGTCTTATGATCAATTTTCCAAGTGAACATGCAGAACATGTAATTTTATTTCCTTGATATATCTCCTGGATTTTCAGTGAATGAGCATGTGAGTTTTCTATGATCTTATGCATCATTGTGGTGCCTGGGTGGCCAAGGCGATCATGCCACAATATGAAATCTTCTAGATTTCTTTTGATCATAAGATTTGATTCGATTGCATCTATATAAGTATGATGCAAACCGAAAGGAAGTTTTGGAATATTTTCCAATATATGCCTTTGACCAAATCTATCAGAAATTATATACATAACCTTCTTTTCATCCTCAGTTACAGACTGATTATCATATTCTTGAAGTTATATGTCTTTAAAACTCAACAAATTACTTTAGAATTCGGAGAATACAATGCATCATCACTGGAAAATTTTATTCCGTTAGGTAGCGTCAAGTTCGCTTTACCAGTTCCTTCGATCAAGTCTACATGTCCCGATATTATATGGACAATAATCATTTTTTTGTTTTATATTAGAGAAGTATCTTTTTGCGTCAGAATAGTGTGTGTTGCTCCACTATCTAGTACACAATTTTCTCGAATTTGTTTATTGGGTATTCTTCCATTTTATCGTGATCTATTTCTATAATAAACTCAAAAATCAATAAAGAGAAAATAAATTTAATTCATAAAATCACACAATAATTATACAATAATTTTGTTGTAGAAACAACATTATTCATGAAGCAAAATGCAGATATATAATAATTATACATGGCTTTATTTTTGAGACTTTATTTAGCAATCTCATTACAAGCATTTTAATTTCCCACCAACGTGGTCTCATCCAGGTTGTTCCCAAAATCGGAGGAATAGAGGTACGTCGTACCCTCAAAGTGTTCTGTAAGGTTCCTTCTTTCCATTTTCCTTTAGTTGACTTTTGGTACAAGTTGCAGAGATATGGGGGAGTTCGACATATATAGGACCAATGTCCTTTGGATCCACACCTGAAACATACATTTTCTTGTTTCTGGGTGGAACTCCCTTAGAATTCTTTTTCTTTTAAAATTTTTTCAGATCGGACCCACTTGTAGGATTGTCTTTCTTGTGGGTTATAATTCTTCCCACGTCCCCGACTAAATTGACGACCATGACCACAACTATGACCACGATAGGTTTGACCCTTTCCCTCTGGATTTTTCACATATGTGGTGTTTACTTTAGGGAATGCCTTGGTTCCTGTTTGTCTAGAATTGTGGTTCTTTATGAGAAGTTCACAATTATTCTCAGTTATAATGAGTGTTACTATCAGCTCAAAAAACATTTTGTATATGTGACTTATGTAGAATTCTTGCAAAACACGGTTTTTCTTTTGGAATGTAAGGAAGATTTTTTTTTTTTAATATTTATGCCTCACTGACAGGTTTACCACAATAATCTAATTGTGATACAATCCTCAGAATAGCGGAATTGTAATCTTCCACTTTCTCAAAATCCTGAAACCTCAGGCTTTTCCACTCTTCAAGTGCATGGGGGAGAGTTATATCTCTTTGGTTGTCAAACTGCTCTTCCAAAGCTTTTCACAGCTGCGCTGAGTCATTTATGTTAGCATAGTCATGTTTAACATTTTCATCGACATATTTGCTGAGGAAAATTATCATTTATGTCTTTTCATGGGAAGGCGATTTAATTTCCTCTTTTTTAGAGTTGGCTATTTTTTCCATCTCTAGATTTAGTTCGACATTAGTCGTCCATACGATGTAATGTGCTCCGGTAATCTTGAGAGTTGGAAATTGTAACTTTCCAACTTTTTCCATTTATTTCTAAAATAAAGACATTAAAAATTATTAATATTGATGATTTAAATGAACCAGATACATTAATCATACAAGCGATTACGAGGAAAAACAATACATAAAAAAGTAATGCAACAATTATGGTAAACTCTTTGGAAGTAAATTCTCCAACGAAGAGACCGTAAATAGAAGCAAAACTTACAATCACACATATAAATAACAAAAGCGAATCATCTTTCAAAAAAGAAATAAAATTTATTTGAGTAATTTTGAGAGAAGATGAAATCGTCAAGTGAAATGAATGAGTAAAAGATGAGTGTATGTATAGACTGAAAATTACTATTCATAACCATTTGAGAAGATGAGATTTTTTTCTTTGATACCGTTGGTGAAAAATAATATTAAATATTATCAAAATTATTTGGAAATTAATTTTAATGAATAATCAATTAAATTTACTAATTTTCAAACGTGAAATTTATCCAGGTGGCCAAACCCCGTTTATAGTAATTAAAATATAAATAGATATATAATCATAACATTATGGTGGTAGAGTCATCCATATTAGAACATAAAATAAATTATATGGCGGCTCTGTCGTCCATTATAACATTAACAGTAAATAAATAATTATGATGCATTTAGCAGCCATGATATAATATCAGTAAATTATTAATGAGGTGACAAACCACTTACGGTAATATTAAGAAAATAATGGTGCGTTAAACAGTCATTACAAAATAATAAATTATTATACAGGCGGTTATCCGGCCATTATATAAAATAATAAATTATTATATAGGCGGATATCTTAACCATTATAATAGAGTAAATATTATATATATATATATATATACATATATATATATATATATATATTATAATAGAATTTTCTTTTAATATTGAAGTTTCTGCTTTGGATGTTATTCAAAGTTTAGAGTTATTTGCAGCAGATAATTTTTCACAGGTTTCTAGATGAAAACATTTGGGGACAAAGCCTGTCTAGCCTGTCTTGATGCAATTAAGATCGGCATTCGTATCGAATAAAGCAATTGAATCAATTTTGTAATTATCAGAAAAACAATAGTTATTCTAATCTTATATTTGTGGAAAGTAATTTTCCTTAAGACACAAATGAAATCACTAGGGCCATGTCTAGAGATTGTATTTGATCTTTAAGATCAAGATCATCCTCTTTATCATCTAAGCAATCATTATCTTGTTCATTAGAACTATAATCATGATTCTTACTCCTAGATGCTATTATTGAATGAAAATATTCAGAATCTTGTTTTTTTTTCTCTTTGGAATTTTGAGATCATTTTTTACCTCTTTAGTTTCAATTCTAAGATCTTGTATCGAAGTTTTAGAATTATCTTTCTTTCTTTTGTTCAGAATACTAGTTAGATCATAAGAAGATTTGGAAGATGTTGGACCATGAGATTTTGTGGAGTTCTCTGGGTTTTCGGTTTCTTTTTCGTTCAAAGAAGAAAGTACTGACTCTAGAAATTTTTGTTTGATGGTTGGATCTGAAATAGAGTTTAAAATTTCAAACTGTAATTCATGATTATTAGTGAGAACATGAATTTTCTTTTGATTAGAATCTGAGTTAGTTGATGAACTATCTAATTCATCATCTTCCATGGCTTTTTCAGAAGTCATTGTCGAATCAGAATCATAAGATGATGAGCAGTTTTCTAATAAAAGATTTGAAATTTTACTCGAAAGCTCTTCTCCAAGATCGAGTTCTTGGATTTTTCTATTAAAACAACAGAATTTTGAAGTGTGCCATTTCTTATTACATTCGAAGCATGTAAGATTTTTATAGAAGGGTTTTTTTGCTGGCGTTTCTTTTGGCGAAAAATTATTATGGGGCTTATGCCACGAGTTTTTACGAGGTTTATGTGTTTTATAGTGTCTAGAATACTTTTTAGGTTTATCAGTAGAGTAGTATGTTTTACTGCAACCTCCTATGCAAGATTTTCTAGCTCGATTTGGGTATTTCTGAATTGTTTGCAAAAAGAACCTAATTCAACTTTTGTTCTTTTGAGTTCCCACTTAAGATGTTTCTAGAATTTCAGATCTTGACAGATTCTGAGACCTTCTTGTTGAACAATACTGATCAACTCTCCATATGTGAAATCATCATAATCTATTATTTGGGTTCCCATGAAATCTCTAATTTTGTTTCTAACTTTGTCTCCTAAAAGAGTAGGAAGTCCTGCTAGAATTTTTCTTTCCAAAAAAGTTGGTTAGAATCTTGACGGAGTAAGACCCTAGTAAGAAAGGTGTTTTATACCATTGGAAATCACTTAGCTTTTTGCTTTTGAGATTTGAAGGAGTTTGGCATTTTTATCTCTAAGAACTGAGGGATTTCCTATGAAATGAAGGGTTATGGTTATGACTAATATAGCAACAGAATCTTATTGGAGATTTCCAAAATTATCTAAAATTGGTATATTGTCTTCATCCTTTTTAATGGCATATAGAATTTCGATGTGTTGCTGATTGGTTAGGTAGTTATCCCACTATCTTTTTTGGAGTGATCATGTTATAATTATATATAAATAATATTTAGCTGTATAGTAGAGTGATCGTGTTGATAACATATTATAATTATTTATATATTTTATATTAGTAAACTAGAGTCATAATTATATTGGTGATAAAAAGACATTTGAAAATATAGAAGAAGGAAGTATACCAAGTATGAGAGAGTGGAGAAATGATACTTTTGTGTATTCACTATTGATCGAGTACACTCGTATTTATAGAGTGAAAATTCAACATATTTCATTGTGGGATATAAATGATACACTACAAAAAAACATTGGAATAGCAACGTTCGATTACAACGAAACATAGGCGTCATAACGTAGAAACGAATTAGCAACGAATTTACAACGAAAACAAAATTCGTCACAAACTCATTGTAAAGTTTTTCGTCGTAAAACCGTACCTCATCTACGAGAATCGAACAGCACATTTACATCGAAACAGTGTTTTGTCGTAATGTAACAACCAATTTACGATGAATCTTGTTTACAATGATTTAAAGATGAAATTTGAAATTAGGTGGCCACGTTTTTGTTAATGCATACCTGTTTTTTTTACAACTCAACAATTCGTTGTAAATTAATCGTAAATTCGTTTTGATAACATTGCAAATATTGATGTTGTTAAATCTTTGTTAAATTTTTATCTATATATAAGAGGAGTTCACTCTCCTCACAACTCACAACACAAACAACAAACAAAAGTTAGAAAAATAAATCTGACAAAAACATGTTTCAGAAGGTTTTTTTTTTCCTATCAATGGTTTTTGGTGGTGATATATACGAGCAACGTAAGTGGATGTATATGCATAGAGATGCTGCCGGAATCGTGACGCAAGAGTATATGAATAGGGTAAAAATATTCATGAACAAAGCCGGTCAAACACAATTAAATCACGCTTGAGTCGTTTAAGATGTTATGTCCTTGTCGAAAGTGCAAGAATACGAAATTTGCCCGCATTGAAACTGTATGGAACCATCTATTAAATAGGGATTTACACCATATTATTACAATTGATTTCATCATGGAGAAGGTTATAGGGATGGTGGGAATGATTAAGCAAGTAGTAGTAATTATTATAAAAGTGTTGAAGTTAATCAAGTAGAACCAAGTAATTTGCATGATGAGGTTATAGATCATGATAGGATGCATGAGATGGTCACAGATGCATTTCAGGAAACTACTACGTTTACTGAACCGGCAATTGTTGAGGAACCTAACTTAGATGCAAAAAGGTTTTATGAAATGTTAGATGCTGCAAACCAGCCTATCTACAAGGGATGTATAGAAGGTCTGTCTAAAGTGTCATTGGCAGCTAGGATGATGAACATTAAAACAGATCATTATTTAGCTGAGACATGCATAGATGCATGGACTGAATTATTTAAAGAATATTTGCTAGAAGACAATGTGTCTGCTGTATCATATTACGAGATTTAGAAATTAGTGTTTAGTCTTGGTTTGCCTTCTGAGATGATAGATGTGTACATGGACAATTGTATGATCTATTGGAACGATGATGAGAAATTACAGGAATAACAATTCTGTAAGAAGCCGAGATATAAGCCACAAGGGAGTGGGCGGACGAATGCGCCGTATCAGCGGATGTGGGACATACCAATAACAGACAGATTGAAGAGATTATATAAGTCTGAAAGGACAGCAGCAGCGAGAAGATGGCATGCAGAGCATTCACAGACCGATGGAGAGATCAGTCATCCTTCATATGCAAAGGCCTGGAAACATTTAAATACGGTTCACGAAAATTTTGCTAGAAATATTTGGATGTTTATCTTGGTCTATGCACAGATGGTTTTAGTCCGTTTGGAATATCTGGTAGACAATATTCTTTTGGAATGTACATGGAAAAAAAATTTCTATTCCTGAGTATATTAGTACATGGTCCTAAGCATCTAAAGAGGTCCCTTGACGTATTCTTGCAACCTCTAATTCATGAGGTAAAGGAGTTATGGACTCATGGGGTTCGAGCATATGATTGCTCATCCAAAATAAATTTTACGATGAAGGTAGTGTTTATGTGGACAATAAGTGACTTCCTTATCTACAGAATGCTATCAGGGTAGACAAGGCATGAGAGATTGGTTTGTCCTTATTGTCTTGCGAGGACATATGTATTTCAACTAAAGTATGGGAGGAAGACGTGTTAGTTTGATTGTCATCGCCGGTTTCTGCCATTGAACCATCCGTACCGACGAAACACGACATTGTTCAAGAGTAAAGTGAAGGTACGGGATCTCCCACCACCGTATCTATCCGGGAACCAAATTGAAGCACAAATTGATTATTATGGTGCTCAGAAAACTGTTACCCGCAGGGGTAATTGGCATGTTCCAAAAAATATGCCGGACGAGTATGAAAAGTATCACAACCGGTATAAAAAAGTATATTTTGGGAGCTGCCATATTGGAAAGATAATCTCAAACTTATGCATGATAATCTCACAATTGTATGCAAGATAATCTCAAACTTAATGATTACCCACATACTGTGCTGATTCGACATAATTTGGATGTGATGCATGTCGAAATTTTTTTTGTTTGAGATTATCATGCATACCATACTGAAAGACAAAAACTTTAGCATCGAGATGCTGCGTGTTTGGCCTTTTCTAAAACTTGGCAATCTACAAATTAGCATCGAGTTTATGAGCACTTCATCGTAGATACCTTGTAATTTACAACGATTTTACAATCTCCACAACTCTATATAAAGACCCACTCACCTCCTCTTCTCGTTGCTCATTCCTCTCCTCCTTTTGCATCTCTCTACAATCCGAGGTAAGTTCCTTTCTCTTTCTAGTTTTTTTATATATTTATTTAGTTTTAGATATAGAGTTAGGAAATATAAAATCAAAAATAGGATAGAATTTAGAAATAAGATGAAATTTAGAAATATGTTTGGAATATAGAAATAGGATTAAATTTAAGAATATGATGAAATTAATTTAGAATTACAATGGAATTTAAAATTTGACTCCCATAAACACTTAGTATGGTATTTATTAAATACTTTTGTAATATTGTAAATTTTATTTTTTTCTAGATCTATGGCTCCCCGTAAACATACATGTAAAGTTTATTATAGGGAGTTTCTTCATGCTGGCTCTTCGTCTTCGAGTTCTGTCGGCATGTCTTTCTCTTCGGCTACGCATACGGCAATACCGGAGACTCAGTCACAGACTGCTCCATCTTACCACCCTATTCCACCGCTGCGCCATCCGGAACCGCAATCAGATCCGGAGCCGGAACCAGATGCTCCTGTCCATCATCAACCTGGTGCTAGAGTTATTCATCCGGATCTCATGGTACCACCAGAGGCACCATATGCACATTATAGAGTGGAGGATCCAACCAGGTCGCGAAAATTTGGATTTATTACATATTGATCCACCTCAGAGTACTTATTGGTATGTTTTTCTAACAGATTTATTTTTTATTTATTTAATTTAATTTATAATATTTACACAAATTTTTTTTTTAAAAAATTCAGGTTTGGTATGGACAACAAAGTAGGACGGAGCGTTACCGATTGCATCAAAAGCTACTTTGTCGAGACGACCCCGAATTGGAAAAAGACTCCACATTACATTCGTGTTACGTGGTTTAAAATATTTGCGGTAATTCTAATTTACTAATTTTAATTATTTTTTTACTTACTTTATTTAATAAAAATTTTAATACTAAATTATTTTTTGTTAGCAACGATGGAACTGGGAGATTTCCATCAACGAGACCGTCAGACATAAGTTCAACAAACAGGTGATGCTGCATCTTTCTAATGTCGTCTCTGATTAGAAGACATAATGGAAGGTGAAGGGAGATGTCGGAAAACGTTAACCCGTCTATATGACCCATGAGGTTTGGAATGGGCTGAAAACTTATTGGTTGGACCCCCATTCGGTGAAAAGAGTTGCGAGGTGCTCTACTTCTCGGAACACGCTTGGTCGAGATCGACTTCCTCGCGCTATGTCTCTCACTGCTGGGCAGACTCTTTTTGGCGGGATTTCTCTACACATGGTAAGTTAGTTAATTTATTTTACATAGAAATATTTATTTTATTTATTTATTTTCATTATTTTGATATTTAACTAAATGTTACAATTTTTAGGCTGAAGAACTAAGATATGTTCTTACTCTTCCACAACTGTTTGAACGGACTCATAGAAAAAAATCCAGAGTTTTCGTCGATCCTAGATCCGAGAAATAAACACAATTTACATCACAGCCACCATTGAAGAGCGTCAGACTCAGCTTTCTCAAAAAACCTCTGATGGTACTCCAGTGGTTTTTAGTACTTCAGAAATAAACATAATTTACAAACAGGTAATTAATTATATTATTAACTTACTAGTTTCACTTAATTTATTTTTCAATTTTTAATCATTTATTAATTTATTTTACTTTTTTCATAGGTTGCTCAAAAAAAGAAATGACGGATTCTTGGAGTAGGGTCCCCCCCCCCTCCAAGATATCCTGACCGTCACTTTTTCTTGGGTAGGTGAAAATTCCCTCCATACTCAGTTGATGGCTGCGGACGACGCCTCGTTCAAAGAAATGACAAAAAGTTTGCGGGGATGGAAACTATTTTCGATATCTTGGTAGCGGGTAATCCGGCTGCGATGGAGGCGTTGGAGCGTAGATGTTAGGATCTCGGGGTGCGGCCTTCAACTAAGGACGTTGGGCCTTTGACCCACGAGAATGTCGATTTAAACCGAAGAATAGCAGAAGAGGGAAAAACCTGTAACGCATACCTATTCGATCAACTAATGCAATAAACTTTTTATTTAAATATTTTGTATTTTAAATTCCTTTTTAATATTTTTGTAAATACTTTTTAAATATTTTTAAAAAGGATTTATTTTAATTTTTGAATTTTTTTTATATTTTTAAAATCTAATTATATTGTTAGATTTTATAAATGTATTTATATTTTAAGATTTGAAAATAATTACAGATATTATATCAATATAATATAAATTATGTAATCATCGCTAATTCGTCGTAAATTTTCCTCTCTAATTCGTCATAAAATTTTCGTGTCTACATTGTTGTAAACTATTTCGTCGTAAATAAATTCGTCCCTTATTCGTCGTAAATATATTCGTCCTTAATTCGTCGTAAAACGGAGATGGTTAAATAGTCGTAAAGTAGACTTCATATTTTACAATGCTTTTACATGTACAACGTTTCTCTCTCCCCCTATTTTACAATGAATTTACGATAATCAGATGTTCTCGCAATATTTACGACGAATTTACATCGGTTGTTGCTTTAAGATGATCAGTTCACAACGTTTTAGTGTTCGTCCCTAATTCATTGTAAACTATGTTTACAATGAATTACCATCGAATATAGCCGTTATAAAAGGCATGTTTTCTTGTAGTGATATGGGCTCCATTGATACTTGCATAAGCAAGTATTTTTTTCCTTTTGCAACATAATTTTTCTCTGATTGTTTGAAGTTGAAATTGTATCGTGAAACCAAAAATAAAAAAATAAAAAAAAACATTCTTTTTTTCCTCTTTCTTTCTTTAAAACAGCACTGCTCTTTTTCTTTGCCGGCTCCAGTGGCTTTTTCAATACTGAACAGATTTTTCTTTACTTCCGATAGACTTATTCTTGTAACAAGATAAGTAAAGCTCTTACTTCAAACCACAAAATATATATCAAATTTATGGGCCAAATTACGTAGAATGTTATCTTAAGAAATGGTTAACTAGTTTTACTCAGTAAGTAAAGTCTTATTCGATCTTCTCATTGTATAGTATATGTTTGTGGTGAGATCGGCCCGGGCTGTTCCTAGCCAAACAGATCGATTAGTGTGATGTGGGGGTGAAAGTTCTGATTAGATAAAGTGTCCCCTTCCCCTTCTGATCCTCCTTCTATTTATACTTCTTTCCTCCCCTCTATCCCTGGTTACTCGCTGCTAGCTTCTATAGGTTTCTTGTTCAGTTCGGCGCCATTTATCTGACACTCCTCCTCCTGCTCCGCTACCTGCTCTGACAAGGGCGTATCTTCAAGGCGCCGAACTCCTATAGCTATGTCACTCGCGCGTGCCTTCTTTAATCGTTTGCCTTTGGGCTTCGCCTCGCGTCTTCTCTTTATTGGGCCTTTCATCATACTGGGCCGAGTCAACGTTGGGCGAAGCCCATACCCAACAATTGTCCCCCCCCTGCTAAGTCCGTTAGTGAATACTTCGCATCAACGGGCTTGCAGACGTATGAGTTGGCTCGGCTCGCCTTTTCGTCTCCTTCGGCTCGTCCCCGTTCATTGGATACGGTCACTTCGTGTTGGACACGTGTAAACGAGGAGTCGTTTAGTCGTCATTATGTTTCCTCGATAACTCGAGTGCCTTTCTTCCTCTATCTCAACGAATAGGGTTGCGCGATGTAACGCATCCTCCAGGGTGTGAGGGCGGTTGACTTTCATGTTGTCTCGAAGGGCGGATTCGTGCCATAAACCGTTTCGGAGAGCAACAAGGGCGATTTTATCGGATATTTTGACACGCGAGACAATCACCCTGAAACGGTCGATGAAGGAGCGGAGTGATTCTTTTGGGTCTTGGGACAAGGCGTAGAGGTCGGCCTCCGACGCTTCTTCTTCGATGTACATCGAATAATGTTTGAGGAAGGCTGTCGAGAGTTGGTTGTAGCTGTCGATTGAGTTGGCTTTGAAGCGAGAGAACCAACTTAAAGCGGCACCGCTCAAGTTTTCTACGAAGAGTTGACAATAACCTGCGTCGCTCCTCAGGTGAGAAGTGAGCTCGGCCCATCGCTATACTAAATGCAATCATATATTGGCGTGGGTTACTATTCCCTTTGTACGTTAGGAACTTAATTTTTCCGGGATGTCGAACTGGCGTACTCTGGATTTTTCTGCATGAATGGTGTATTCTGGGTTTCTTGTAGTACTCGATCGATTTCGGGTGCTGAGCTGGTGACCTGGTGGACTCGAGACGACATATCACGAATCGTGTTCTGCAGTCCGCGGATCGCTTGATCTCTCTCATTCTCCTTGTCCTCACGTCGCGGTGGATTGTTTGGTCTTCGCAGGTTTTCTGCTCTCGTCGTTACCGGGATCGGAGGGTTGGTATAAGGAGTTACAGGTTCAGAGAATAGGTTGTACTGTAGCCCAACCGCGTTCCAGGTTTATCTGTTGGGATCGTGAACTTAACGAGTTGAGTCCAACGATTCGTTCGTGACAAGTGTTCTGCGACGCTGTTAACACGTTGAAGCAGAATTCTGTGCCTTTGGAAATTTTGTCCATTCGTTCCAATAGAGTTTGCAGTAGTGTGGGGACATTGCCTTCTGCCGGACCATCGTGATCTTTCTCCCTCCCTCGAGGCGGAGTTGGTTGATTCTCCCTGCTCATCTCGCTGTTGGTTAGCTGGGTTATGGGGATCGCGGCAATTGGTTCCTGTAGGGCCCAGGTCGCATCAGGTGATGGTGTGACTTCGATGGTGGTTAGGGCTGAGGCGTGCTTTGCCGAGGCTAGCAATCGATCCACTCCTTCGTTAAAGAGTGGATCGCATCGAGGGAAGCGTCAGCTTTGGCGAGGATGCGTATTTGCTCTCGAGGGGGATGATGGCTTCGGGGCTGTTTGCGATGGGACTTTGCTGAGTGCTACTGATGGTGGTATAGTGAAGGAAGCTCTGGCCATTGCGCCTGGACTAGTCGGTTTGACGGACATGCTTGCGATGGGTGGTTTGGTAGACATGATTCGAGTTACTTTGTGCGTAAAGAGACTTTCTGCCTCACGGTGGGCGCCAATTGTTTGTGGCGAGATCGGCTCGGGCTGTTCCTAACCAAACAGATCGATTAGTGTGATGTGGGGGTGAAAGTTCTGATCAGATAAAGTGTCCCCTTCCTCTTCTGATCCTCTTTCTATTTATACTTCTTTCCTCGCCTCTGTCCCTGGTTAGTCGCTGCTAGCTTCTATAGCCTTCTTGTTCAGTTCGGCGCCGTTTATCTGACACACCCCTCCTCCTGCTCCGCTACCTGCTCTGACAAAGGCATATCTTTGAGGCGCCGAACTCATGTAGCTATCTCACTCGCGCATACGTTCTTTAATCATTCGCCTTTGGGTTTGGCCTCGCGTCTTCTCTTTATTGGGCCTTTTTCAGACTGGGTCGAGTCAACATTGGGTGAAACCCATACCTAATAGTATACATTCTATTTTAATCATATTAGGTGAATGTCGGAATGACACGTAGAAAATATTAATTATATTATATTGTAATTTGTATTTATGTTGTGTTTTATTCTTGTTCTCGAATATTGTGTGGATAATATTATGAAAAACAGATTTCTATTATTCTATTAGTTATTATATTTTGAAAGTTTACTTGTTGCATATTTTTCATACAAAATTATTATATATTCTGTGTTCTTATTTGATGTTAGTATAGATTTTGTGAGTTATACTATTAGAATGGCATCTAACATATGCCATACACAGTGATGTTTTAGGATCTTACGAGCAATTGTTCAGAACTAACTAATTTTCTTTATCAATCGTGAATTTGTATTTTTTTTTAATTGGTGTTAGATGTATTAGAAGTATAAATGTTAAAATGGATTCAATTTAACAGGGATAACTCACTTATATGCTAAAATTTGGAGTAGTATATCCTTAGTTAGAGTAGATAATTAAGATGGATGATCAGCAGGCTTCTATACAATAGAACAACAATGGGTTTCACCCACAGTACAGAGAAAATCACAATCACAATCGCATCGACATAAAGGACTGTCATCAATGTTTTGTTAACCAAATAATGTGCTTATTAAATAGGGAAGTTGGCTTAAATACCGTGGAATTTAGATGAAAACATTAGAACCATATAAAAATTTTAAAAATTACTGGATTGCTTTTAATATATTTTAATACTCAGCGTGCCCTTGTGTTACGTTGTAACAAAAAACTTAATTACAAGAAAGTCATAAACACGTAAGCAAAAAACTTGTGCCACGTAGGAAATCACTGATGTGTATTAATTAACTCAGCCGGCTTAAACTGTGGCTGAGTTATAGTTACGTTGTGGCTGACTTAAAAAACGCGGCTGACTTATGAGATAACGGAACATAACTCAGCCGTTTGTTACGGCTGAGTTATAAAAATCTCTTTGACTTATGAGAGATCGATTGACTTACAATAATAAGTCAGCCATCAATGGCGGCTGAGATATGAGATAACGGCTGAGTTACGAGATAACGGCTGGGTTATTATATACAACGGCTGAGTTATATGCTATGATGGCTGAGTTACGAGCACAAGTTACGGCTGACTTATACAACGTCTGAGTGATTTGTCGAAATTTGGCTGAGTTGTAGATAAGAGACGGCTGATTTATTTTTCCGTTATGTTCTTCGGCTGGCTGAGTTATGGAGTTAGATATGACTGAGTTACAAAAATTTGATAAACTCAGCGGTAATACGGCTGGTTTATTAATGAAAGATTAATTACTAGAATACCATTCATTTGAGGATGAGTTATTTAACGATACGACTGACTTAATATTACTAAGGCTGATTTAAGCGAAAGATTAATTACTAAAATACTATTCAAGGGTTCGTTTTTGCAGCTGAGTTACCGATATTCCATGCCATCTTCCATGTCATCAGCTCTTTTGCCATGTCATAATGGGTCGTGTCTTTCTGTTTTCCCATTATGGGAATTAGGGTTCTTCTTAATTCTCTTGTTCATGTTCTTCTGGATCTATATTTCATTCATCAGAGGTCATCATCTACCTCCTTGTTCGATGTACCTTTTCATTATTTTGATTCATCTTATGGATCCGGTAATTATTGTTTCTGGTAACTTGGTCAAGAAAAATAGATATGTATTCAACACCGATGGTAGAGGGTGTAGAGTTGTGCATAACAACACTAGACGCAGTTTCGAAGATAGTACTCGATGATTACGGATTGAAGGAGTCGAGCCATCAGATTCAGCTGAGCTACATGTTATCAAATAAAGCTTTGAAAACAATGCCGCACGATACTCCACCAGTTTACCTCTCCAATACTCGGCAGTTGCATAGTTTTTTAAGCCTCTGGAAAATTGAACAGTTACGTCTTTGCATGGAGTTTACGGAGCTGAATTACG
>OVBI01002457.1:0-20115 GCA_900406495.1 Sisymbrium altissimum | reverse complement strand
GAACGATTCCTCCGATAAACCGACGAAAATTACGATTTTTCGAGTAAAAGGTAATCAACCAGACTTTCAGGACAGCCAGCTCGGTGTTTTGGCAGTAAATTCTACCGAGCTGACTGACACACACGACCTGAATGCATGTTTTGCCAAGCACTTTCCACAGAACGTCGATCTGGACAGCACATAGCAGTCAGCTCGGTACAAATCTACCGAGCTGGCTGTCATGATGCATACAGCTCGGTATCACCTGCAAAATTTGGTACCAAGCTGGACAGCATGATGCATCCAGCTCGGTAGAATCCTTCCCCACCTGGAAACCGGGCTGGATCGGAATTCCGAGCCGAAAAGGATATATATCCAATGATCGAGGTGTATCATCCACACCATAAGGCTTTTGAATATTAAACCACTTGGAAAATGTTCTTAACTCAGTTATAAAGCTCATGGAAGAAGAATCAGATCAAACGGAGTTCATACGAGAATGTTATGGGGTCCACAAGTTGGGTAATGCTGTCCAGCTCGGTATGGAAGCTTGGAGCAGCAAAATGCATGTTTTTCCTTCACCATTCCTACCGAGCTGGACGGCATATGCTAGTCAGCTCGGTAAAAACTACCCTCCTGGCTACCAAGTTGACCGACACACTTCATCATATCAAGCTGGACGCATCCCACGACTTATCAGAAGATCTCCTCTCATCCTGTATACCGAGCTGGACGACATCATGCACCTAGGAGCAAGCCAGTTCAGCATTTCCTGCACTCAGGCTACCGAGCTGGACGGTCAGCATGCTGAATGCCGTCCAGCTCGGTAGGAAACACTGACCCAGCTGGCTGACACTTTTTGTTTCGTCTCGTTTCGCTTCTTTCTTCGTCTTTATGGCAGTTTCGTAAAACATATCGATGTTTTCGTAAGTTTCTCAAAACGTCGCGATGTTTCGTTTATCGAACTAACCAAAGAAAACCATTAGACGAGGAATGGACTTGGGACGAGCTGGAAAGATGGACCGACAAGGGCTGAAACCGACTTATGGAAGCTTCTAGAAGCTTCCTCGAAGATTTATGGAAAAATCATCGAAAAAAAGAAAGAACTTTTGTCGCACTTCGAAAATTAGGGAGTTTAGGGCTTAGGATGTCTTAGTATAAATAGAGATCGATCCCTACCTCTTGTAACACATTCGAAGACATTCGAAAACGATTCAACACATTATAGTAATAAAATTCGTTCTCTTTTTGACGTAATTTCCTTTTTCGATCTTTCTTTCTATTTTCTGCTTTCTCTCGCAAGATTCTCGAATCCTCACATTAAGTTTACGAAAATACGTTGAGGTGGATTCTGGTTCCCACAATAACGTACAAAGATGGGACCACAAAGAAGATTGGGAAAATATGTTGGTTGTGATTCTCCATCAATTATACGATACCTAGAACCACATACTAGAGATGTCTTTACGGCACGTTTTGCCGATTGTCATTTTGATGAAAAAGTATTCTCGGTTCTAGGGGGAGAAAATAAACAAGTAGGAAAGGAAATCAAATGGAGTGTACCATCTTTACTACACCTTGATCCTCCTACTAAAGAGTCAGAACTAGAAGTTCGACAAATTATACATTTGCAAAGTAAAGTAAATCAACTTCCTGATGCATTTGCAGATACCAAAACGGTAACTAAGTCTCATATACCAGCTCCAAATACTCCTGCTCGTATAGCAATACCACAAAAAAGTGGAAAAGCAGATGATACACGTGAGTTTAAAACACGCCTGAAGCATGACAGACCCGTGGGTTCTAAGAATAAGAATCCTAAGAAACAAAAGGAAGTTGAAACGCATGAAATACCCAAAAGTAGCAGAAAGTACTTTGGAGGAAATAAATCATGATACTCATGATAATGTTGAGCATCAAAATCCAGAGGAAAATCATGAGATTTCTATCAATTACATCCATAATAGAAGGATATGGAAAAGAAACGAAATAGATGATCTCGATGATGTTTTCTAATATCTTGTGTCACAAGAAATAAATGAGGAAAACGAAGATCCAGAACAAAAGTCTGCATATGAATGTCAAAAAAGACATGACTGGATAAAATGGAAAGATGCAATACAAGTCGAACTTGATATGCTTAACAAACGAGAAGTGTTTGGACCCATTGTACTCACTCCTGAAGGTGTGAGACCTGTTGGATATAAATGGGTTTTCGTTCGGAAACGAAATGAGAAAAATGAGATAATAAGATAATAATATATAAAGCTCGTCTCGTAACCCAAGGTTTTTCACAAAGACCTGGAATAGACTACGAGGAAACATATTCTCATGTTATGGATGCAACACATTTAGATTCTTGATGAGTCTAGCGGCTGATAAAAATCTAGAAATGTGTCTTATGAATGTCGTTACAGCATACTTATATTTATCATTAGATACTGATATCTACATGATAATCCATGATGGCTTTAAGATGCTAATAGCATTGAGCTCTAAACCAAAGGAGTTATACACAATAAAATTGCAAAGATCATTATATGGGCTAACACAATATGGACGTATGTGGTATAAGCATCTCAGTGAACATTTGGCAAGAGAAGGATATATAAATGATCCTATATGCCCATGTGTTTTCATCAAGAAAACAGAATCTGTATTTGTGATAATCGCAGTATATGTTGATGATCTAAACATAATCAGAATTCATAAAGAGATACAGAATGCATCGAATTATTTAAAAGGAGAATTTAAGATGAAAGATCTCGGACAGACAAAATATTGTCTTAGTCTACAAATTGAGCATTCTCAAAACGGTATATTCGTGCACCAATGCACATATACCAAAAGAGTGTTAAAACGCTTTAACATGGATAAAGTAACTCCTTTAAGCACTCATATGGTCGTTAGATCACTTAATGTTGCAAGTGATCCATTTAGACCACATAAGAAAAATGAAGAAATACTTGGTCCTGAAGTACCATATTTAAGTGCAATCGGAGCACTCATGTATCTTACAAATTGTACCTGACCTGATATATCATTTGCAGTTAATCTTTTGCCAAGATTCAGTTTGTCCCCTACGCGAAGACATTGGAATGGAATTAAACATATCTTCCGTTACCTTCAAGGGACTACTGATTTAGGTTTATTTTATCCTAACAATTCAAAAGGTCAAATAGTTGATTTTACATATGCAGGATATCTATCAGATCCACATAAAGCCCGATCACAAACAGGATATGTTTTTACGATCGGTGGTACAACTATATCTTGGCGTTCTCAGAAACAGACCGTTGTGGATACTTCCTCAAATCATGCTGAAATCATTGCACTCCATGAAGCAAGTACAGAATGTGTATGGCTAAGATTTATTAGTAAACACATCCTATCAAGCAGTGGAATTCACGAAAATGCGGATCCAACTATCTTATATGAAGACAATGCTGCATGCATCGCTCAAACGAAGGAAGGATATATCAAGAGTGACAGAACTAAACATATACCTCCAAAGCTATTCACATACATTCAAGAACTGGAGAAGAATAAAGAACTTGAAGTGAGATATGTTCAATCATGCGACAATGCAGCTGGTCTTTTCACGAAATCATTACCCACCACTACATTCAGGAAGCATGTCCATAACATTGGAATGCGTCACCAACAAGATCTATGAGATGATCTTATTCAAGGGGGAGTTTACGCAGTTTTACTCTTTTCACCTTACTATGGTTTTTCCTAGAAAGGTTTTTAACGAGGTAACAAAATGCGTCAAAGATAATAGTGACAATGGTGTCCAAAGGGGAGTATTACAAAAGTCAACAAAAGCAGAAAGAAAGTACAAGTTTCTACGTAAAGATTATTTGTGGACCCCACAGTCACTATGCACGCACAGTAACTTTCACTTTTTCACTTCTATATAAACAAATATTTACGTTCAATTGTAATTCATTCATTCATTCGAAATCAAAATACAATATAAGTTAGAGATTTCACTCTCGTCTCCTCTTCTATATTTCAGTATCTCAAAACTCTGCGGATATAAATTTTCTTTTTTATTTATATTTATCGACATAATAAATTATCGTTATTATTATCATAACAATATTTAATTTCTCATCTATTTGTTTTTTTTTGTCATATGATGTTATAATAGGAACTGACCCGTGCTTGGGCGAAGCGAGTCCTTTTTTCATTTGTTTGAAAAAATTTGATCTTGAGCTGAATCTATTTCTGGAAACTATTGTGGGTTTGAGTTGAATCTGTAAATAGAGCTGTCCCAAGTAGATATAGCCTTTTTTTTTTTTACTGTGACAAATTCCAAATGGATATAACGTTAATTAAAGAAAATTAGCTCAAATAGTTAGAAAGATTTTATCTACTTTAAAAATAAATAATCAACAAGTCAAAAATAGAATGTAAATTATTGTTTTTTAATTTTAATTTTATTTATTTTTCAACACATCCTGATTACTTCCCAAATATTAGATTATTTTCTAAATATAATTTTTTTTAATTGGTTCTTTCATATTTTCAGAAACATTATATATTTCAGATACATATCCAATAACCACTAATAAATACTGTTAATTAGAATTATAAAAATAAAATTTAAAAATAAAATTGAAAAATTATTCATAATATTAATTATGAACAGTCAGTTATAAAATAGAGAATTTATAAATGATAAAATGTAGTAATGAAAAGAGGATTACCTAAATTAAATATAAAACTCAGTATTTTTCTACTAAAAATCAACTCATAGCATAATTTTCTTTAAAATATAGAAGAAGAAGAGTGTGCACAAATTCTCAATATAAATAGGAAATTATATAATTTTCTAAAAATTTTTTTTTATTATAATAACGAAACTATATCAAAAACTCTCTCTTGCTTTGAGATACGATTAGTCTCTCCCCATCTCGTCTTCTCTGCCACTTCTCTCGTTCTCTTGCTCTGGTGGGTCTGGCTGTCTTTTTTTACTTTCATCTCTATTCTCATGAATTTGCTTTTTCTGGTTATAGATTTATAACGCTTTTCCGACACTGGCTCTCCATGAGCATATTGTGGGTGCAGTTTCTTCTTCACTGGGGAATGGTGGAGAGAGTCGGCTGCATGTGTTCAAGTCTCGGTGTGCTTTGTTTTTCCAGTCATCACTCATTTGTTTAAATTGCTGTGGGCAGCAGCAGCATCACCTTAAGAGTTTGATAGCTTGGCGTGGTTCTCTCTTGGGACTGTAGACAGACACAATTTCTCCCGCTCCTTTTTCAAGATATCATTTCAAGCAGCTCCTATCATTCTCGCTGCAGCTGCTCTATGTGGGTCTTCTTGTCTCTCCTCCTCCTCCTCCAATGTGGTATTCCCTGATGGTAATTTCTCCTCCAGCTATTTCAACCTCCCTTTAGATGTCACTACTCTGTCTCAATCATTGAGTAATCTACTCTTTTTTCTTCCAAATTTGTAGCAAATATACCATGCATTAGTTACAATATAATTAATATATAACAAATTGACCTGTCGTATTGATATAATCAAAAAATTTATATTGTTAGAAGTTATAAGCTTTCAAGAAACAGAACATAGTTAATATTATTTATGTTTTATGATGTTTATGGAATTTATTTACTCACGAATTCTTATGATTCTGAAATACCTAAAGAATAATATTCCCTTTGTCTCAAAATATAAGAGGTTTTAGTTAAAAGTTCAGTCAGTTATTAAGAATTGACTTTTTAGAGTAATTTATGATGGAGTTCACATTTTTTAAGATAAAAAAATTAATAGTATTGACCAAAATGAAATTTTTTATTAATTATTAAAATAAAATAAATAAATAAAGTTATATAAATATGTGAGAAAATCTAATAAAATAGATGAAAGCAAAAAAACATTAAACCTCTTATATTTTGGGACAGAGGGAATAATGGTTAGTTCTCTCTGTCTTTATTAATAATTTAATGAAATCAAGGATTCAAAAAACTTGGAGAAGCTAACATTAATGTTAGCAATGTCATCGTCGAGAAGAGGTTCACTATCTTCATAGAATGATAAGATTTTCAAGACTTATTTCCCCGTTTTCATTTCTTTCTCAATAAAAAATGAGACAAAAATATCCTCCATTGGTAGATCTAGGGTCTTTTATCTATATAGACATTGAAAATTTTGACACGACAAATTAGAAGATATTAGTAGAGAACAATATATAAGACATCAAGCATATCTATTCTTTTTCATTACCTATCCAATGAACAATTTAGCAGTTGTAGTGCTGTTTGATCATAGACCTTTTTTCTTTTTGTTTGAAATATTCTTCTTATTTTGTTTGTTGTTCACTTCATGTATTGTACTTGACTTGAATTCTCGATGTATGCAGCATTTTGACTTGAATTCGCCAATGAATTCTCGATGTATGCTGTGATTAGAGGAAAGAGGGCCATGGTGAAGGTTTTATGTTTTATTTTTTTATGAAATGATAGAGTTACGTTATCTGCTTGACGAGGGGGTTATCTTATATAGTATATAAGTAGGATTTTACCCTTTCTTTGTGCGGGATTAAGTATTTTAACACGTGTTTATGTAGAATAACGATTTTTTAAAAAATAATTTTTAGAATTAGAAAGATTAATATATTGAGGATTAAGTATTTTAACCAATATTTTATGTAGAATAATGATTTTTAAAAAATAATATTTAGAATTAGAAATATTAATATATTGACTGAGAGTTTTTATTGTATGGATTAATTTTTTTTGTTAGAATTAGAAAGATTATATTATTTATGATTCATATTTTGTTTTGATCTGATAGTTTTAGAATTTTCAGAATTATATTATTTGTCAAACTTATAACTTAATAATTTTATATAATAAAAACAAATAGTAATATTTGGATTATATAAAACTTAATAATTAAAAATATATTAAGTCTCATATTTTATGTTGTACTTCTTAATCTTTTATAAACATTATACAAATAATATATTTAAAAAATATATATATAAGGTACACATTCATTTTGTCATTTTATTTAATTGATCCACAGTTTTGAAAATTAAAATCCTAAAATTTTGGAATAAAATCCTACAATCGTTTTTAAATTTTGGTAGTTATAAAACAATAAATATTGAAAGAAAATAGATATATTACTATAAAATCTGTTGCCAAACAAAAGTCGTGACATCATTGTAAATAAAAGGGTTTTTTAAAGTATTTTTTAAAATATACCTCTCAATTAATATTAGAACTAGTAACTAACCCGCGATTGCGCGGAACAATATTTTTCTGTTTATTCATAGTTTGGTTTTAAAAGTTGTTTTGGATTTTTTCGGATGGAAAACACTTTTACATAAGTATACAATTGGGGTTAAAAAAATTTTAAACTTGTTGTATGAGTTAATTTGTTTTAATTTAGTTAGTAGTTTTGGAATTCTGAATATTTTAGCTGTTGAATTTGACTAGTTAAAATTAAAAGAATGTATTTAAATCTGGTGAAGAGATGATCTTTCTCCACCACTCTTTACACTTCTTGTGAAATATATAAATATGTCCAAATATGCATTTATTTATTCGAACAGTATTTAAATTTTAGTTAAAGAATATATTGCTTGAAATTTGGATAAAATCAGAACAAAGCATAATTTTTTTAAAGCATATATTGCTTAAGAAATAATTTTGTTTATTTGAAATCTCAACGAAAGCATTATTTACTAATAATAACTAGTAACTTACCCACATATTTGCGAGGCAAGAAGTTATGCATTTTTTTCTTCTGAAAATCTAATTTTATTTAAATCTTATGAAACACATAGGATAAGAAAAAAAACATTAAATATTGTGTTTTATTAAATATTACAAATATACATAATAGTTATGCATTTCTTTATAGTTTAAGTAGTGCAATTATTTTATATTGTGTTTTCTATTTCTTTGTATTCTAGTGAAAATATTGAAAACCATATTTTTCAGTTGAAAATATTTTTAAATTGTGCTTTCTGTTTTTATTATTATATTATTTGGTTAAAAAATTCTATACAAAATTTAGTATGACATTTAAATTTGTTGTTCATTTTAGAAATTTTAGTGTATATATTTGTTATGAAGTATAAATTAAAGCTATTTCATAAAAAGTTAAATTATTAATATTAAATATAATGTAACATATGTCTAATTCAAAAAGTCATATACAATCCGTTGCCATAACATCCAGAATTTGTCCTAAACTTTAATACACCACACAATCAAAGATTAGGAATAAGTACTATACAGATTTGATAACGATAAACAAACAACAAACCAAAACAATCCTTACAAATTAATATAATCTCCATTTACACATAAGATCAATCCGTTATATCAATCTTCTGTGGCTTTACACATGCAATTATCATCACTAATGAAAACTCAATCAAATTAATAAACCAAAGTCTGTATACCTTTCTTTCTCAGAAGGTATCAAATCCCAAATGCCATTTATCCACTTTCCATCATGTGGATTTAGAAAATCGTGATTAAATAAGATGATGAGATACATATTCTCAATAAAATTTAAAATCAAAAGAAAAAAATAAGATCTAAAAATGCAGAAATTCCTAAATCCTGAGATTTACTATTGGGAATAAAGATAATCATCAGTTGTCTTCACTTAAGCAATGGTTTCACCACCTTTAATCTCGAGATCTGCAAGATGAAAAAAATGTGACTAATCGAAGGTGACTCGGACTTGACTCACCATGACAACGTGGTGAGAGTGAGCGAGAGAGCTTTACCTTTCAATTTGAGATCTTCAACAGGGAAAAAATGAGAAATCGAAGGAAATTCAGAAACTCCAATTTGAAAAGAGAATTTTACTTGTGAAACATTCATCAAGAAAATTTAAATTAATTAATGCCAAAACCTACATAGATGAAAAGACTGAATTGGAATGAGATGGATGAGAAAAAAATGTCAATTTAGGGTTTTTAAACAGGATATTATGTAGCTTGCTGCAAAATTTTTGGTATTAAATTAAAAGATCTTGAGTATCCTAATTGATTATCTTAATTACAGTTTGATATCGAATTTATTATTTAAATTCTTGCCAGAAATTTTGCAATCAAATTTAAGATCCATGTGCATTTAATTGGAATTGGGGTAGGATCGAGTCAAAAACCGAGTTGACACAGTTTTTAAAAGTCGTTTATAACCTTGTTAAACATATAACCAAACACTTTTTATTAATTAAGCCAGTGGCATTATATGTAAATAAAAATATTTTTTGTAGTAATTTTTTAAATATACTTCTTAAATAACATTATAGAGATTTTTTTTTACCAAAAAAGAAAAAATAAGTTAAAAAAACGCATAAACATCAAAATTGAACTTTTAACACAATATTAAATCGAATAAAATTACAAAATATATTCCTTAATGGAAAAACTGCCAAATAATACCCCAACATTTTTATTTTGGCCATATAATACCTAGACTAAATTGCTGGCCAAAAAATACCTTAACTTTCTTTGACTTTTGAAAAACTAAAGAACTTCTCATTGACCACGCCGAAATGACACACCGTTAATTAGACTAAGAGAATCATTAGAAGGCATTAATCAAACCGTTTAATCAATCGTTAACACGAAACGACGTCGTTTTGAGATGTGAAGGAAAAATAAAAATCGAACCCTTCTGGGTTCGAACTCGAGATCGCCTAGATTGGATAGTGGTTACTCACCACTGAAGCAAATGTATTTCATCGGTATATCATTAAAACTAATATAACTTAAACGAACTATGTCCGTCGTTTTATTAAAACTCCCAAATCGAAATCCTAACTCAAAAATCCCAAATCGATTTTGCTTTCAAATTGTCTCTCATCCCTTGGTCGATGAAGAAGACGAATTTCTCAGAGATGAATTCAAATTCAGAGGATTCCGAATGTGTGAACTTGTTTGGAATACGAGGGTTTCCGGTGAAATGTGTGTGTGGATTGGAGTCTACCATCTACACGTCCAGAACGAGGAAGAATCCAGGCAGACCATTCTTCAGGTGTCCTACAAAAAGAAATCTAAGATTCTGAAGTATTGATATAGTTAGATATGTAGCGGTTTTGTGACTTTGATATAGTTAATGGCTGGAAGAAGTTGTATTTGTTGATTAATCAAGTGACTTTGTGTGGTGATTTTTGTTTGTATGTAGGATCATTTGTTTAAATGGGTGGAAGATTCCATATTGGAAGAAGTGGAAGATGCTTTACCTAAGATTAGATGCATAAAATCTGAGATTTACAATGCAAAAGCAGAGGCTGAAGCAATGAAGCTTGTTATTATGGAACTGAAGGCAGAGGTGATGATAACCAAATGCACAATATATCTTCCAGGGGTATGGAGCCTGATTTGGTTTAGGTGTGGCAGCACATTTTGCTCCAATCTTCCTGATCGATAGAATTTGATGTTATATCTTGTTTTTAGTGAGTACCTCACGCAAACATGCTTGAACTCATCACCATCACAAACCGTATTCTCCAATTTCAGAAGCTGCTCCGGATCCATGTCTTCCCTATAAACCTCACCAAGCCACCCATTCTCTTCATTTTCTTAGTCTGACGAGAAGGGTTCCAGAATATTTTCCTCATCACACACATCATCTCCAATATCTTCATCCATCTCACAGTTGTCTTTCCTTACTTCTTCACCAAATAACCGTGCCAATTCCAAAATACCTTGTTCCTCAACTCGACGTTCTTCAATCAATTCTTCTCCACCTTCGCCATCTCTCACCTCAGTTTCATCATCATCTCTAACTTCATCTTCAATAGGATAATCTTCTTCTCTCTGATCCTCTCTATTTTCTTCTTCTTCATTATCAGCAAGACCTTCTTCATTATCAGCAAGAGATAATTCTTCAATCTCCTTCCTCTGTATTTTCTTTGATCTCTTTGGCTCTGGCTCTTTCTCATACGACAGTCTCTTATTTGAAGCTGCTCAAGTAACTCGATTCGTATTTGTCACCTTCTGAGTTTCAGAACCGGTAACTCCTTCTTTTACCGTCGTATTTGACAGACGCGGCGACCTCCGGACAACCATTTCATGCCCGCGCTTCAACTGCTTCACTTGAAATGATC
The DNA here is from genome assembly GCA_900406495.1 of Sisymbrium altissimum. Classification (NCBI taxonomy): domain Eukaryota; kingdom Viridiplantae; phylum Streptophyta; class Magnoliopsida; order Brassicales; family Brassicaceae; genus Sisymbrium; species Sisymbrium altissimum. The sequence goes on along the minus strand of OVBI01002457.1, from coordinate 9,039 downwards.
CTCCGCTTCTTGTCTTCACCATCTCTGAGCTGAGACTCGTGCTCAACCAAAGGTGAGAGAGAGTGACAATTTCAAATCGATTTGGGAATTTTTAGAATTAGGGTTTCGATTTTCGATTTGGGAGTTTTAATAAAACGACGGACATAGTTCGTTTAAGTTAATTTAGTTTTAATGATATACCGATGAAATACATTTGCCTCAGTGGTGAGTAACCACTATTCACTCTAGGCGATCTCGAATTCGAACCCAGAAGGGTTCGATTTTTATTTTTCCTTCACATCTCAAAACAACGTCGTTTCGTGTTAACGATTGATTAAACGGTTTGATTAACGCCTTCTAATGATTCTGTTAGTCTAATTAACGGTGTGTCATTTTGGCGTGGTCAATGAGAAGTTCTTTAGTTTTTCAAAAGTAAAAGAAAGTTAAGGTATTTTTTTCCAGCAATTTAGTCTAGGTATTATATGGCCAAAATAAAAAAGTTGGGGTATTATTTGGCAGTTTTCCCATTCCTTAATGTTACAATCCACCATGAATGCGACTCTGAAACCTTCTCTCTTACTCTTCACAATCTCTCTGCAACTTTGAATTGAAACACGAGACAAGAATAACGAAAGCAAGAAGTAACGATGACACAAGATTTTTATATCCCAGGAATTCGCCTTCGGTGTGAAGCACTACGTCTCCTGGGGCCAGATAGATCCAGCAAATTCCACTAAGAAAAGGTGTTTTGATACAAGTAAGCAACAATGGAGTTCTTCTTCTCCGATTGTCTCTCTCGCGTTACAGAACAAAGGAAGGAGAAGCTCAGCCTTTTATATCAGCTGAGATGTACAACAGATTTCAATAACCGAACAAATCAGTTATTTAACCGGCTTCTAATTAAACATGTATTGAACCAGAAATTGAATCAGAACCGGTCCTCAATAACACTCCACCTTGATTCAACTTTCCTTTCAAACTCTCAATGGATTTGCATCACTTTGAATCCTTCCTCCAGCCCTGACCTTTGACGATTATCTGATCAGTTTCAGCAGCTCCAAAGCTGCTTCGAACTTATGAATACTACCCGGCTTGCTCATAAAACGACTTACTAGGTTAAGGGAATACGCAACATCTGGTCTAGTACCAACCATCGCATACATAATGCTCCCTACATCACTTAAGTATGGTATCTTCTCAGTATCAATGCATTCCTCTTGATGCTTTACTGCTGCTAGCTTGAAATGAGCTCCAATCGGGGTAGATACCTCTTTTGCATCCTGCATATTGAAGTACCTTATCTAGGTAATTTGATTGACATAGCTCAAGGACTCCATTTGCTCTATCACGCTTGATATCAATACCCAGAATTCGACTTGCAGGTCCCAAATTCACCACTCAATACGTCTTTCAGCTTCTGAACTTCCGACATTTCTTTTGCAGCCAACAGAATGTCATCCACGTACAGAAGCAGATACACAAAATTATCAGGTCCAATATCTTTCACATACACAAACAACTCCTGCAAACTTCTAATAAAACCTTAGACTTACGATAAATGTATTGAATCTCTTATTCCACTGTCTCGGTGCCTGCTTCAAGCCGTATAGCGATTTCCTCAACAGACACACCTGATCTTTTCCCGAATTCTGCTCATACCCCTCTGGTTGCTCCATATACAAGTCTTGTTCCAAGTTTCCATGTAAGAATGCCGTCTTGACATCCATTTGCTCCAGCTCAAGGTCTTTATTCACCACGGCTGACATCAGGATACGAATCGAAATGTGTTTGACTACAGGTGCAAACACCTCCTCATAATCGATTCCTTCCCTCTGTGTGAACCCTCTAGCCACTAATCTCACTTTGTAGCGTTTGTCTTCCACTCATGGAATCCCTGGTTTGATCTTATACAACCACCTGCACGAGATAACCTTTTGATCTTTTGGCCGATCAACAATGTCCCAAGTCTTGTTCTTTTGCAACGATGTATACTCATCTGACATTGCACCATTCCATAGTTCCCAATCTCTATCATTCAATGCTTCATGGTAACACTGGGGCTCTTATGACTCAACATCTTCTGCAGCTACAAGAGCACACGCGATATTAGAGTAATCAGCCATCCAAGCTGGTGGAACAGGTTCTCTCCTGCTACGATCCTTTGCAAATTGATATGTTGACAAGTCCACCGAAGTACCAGACCCTTCTCCTGTTAGTCTTGCAATATTATCAGACTCTGAGCTCTCGGCACTAACTTCATTGGATGCTGAAGCTCCACCTGTTTCAGAAAACTCTGCATCTTTCTTCTTTTCTACCTCAACATCAAGAAACACCTTCGGCACTACAATGTTTTGACTTAACATACGCTCTTCAGGCTGATCAGTCTCTGACTTGTGATCTTTGAACATCTTTTGTTCGTGAAAGACGACATTTCTGCTAATAACCCATTTTTCAGGCTCCAGTAACCAAATCTTGTAGCCTTTAACTCCTTGTGGATAGCCCAGAAATACTCCTTTAAATGCTCTTGGTTTAAGTTTTCCCTGATCGTGATGTACATAAGCAACAGAGCCGAATCTCCTTAAGTGATGATATCCAGGCTTCCTGTTTAACCACAATTCTTCTGGAACATTATGATCAAAGGCGGAACACGGTGATCTGTTGACCATATCGGCTGCAGTTGAGGCTGCCTCTGCCCAAAAATTCTCTGGTAGACCTGATTCACTTAGTAGACAACTAACCTTTTCTATTAGTGTCCGATTCATGCATTCTGCAACTCCGTTTTGCTGAGGAGTGTACGCACAAGTGTGATGACGATCAATCCCTTATTTCCTACAATACTCGTCGAACTTGAGATTGCAGAACTCTAAGCCATTATCTGTTCTGAGAGTCTTAACCTTCTTGTTTATCTGCTTCTCTACAAGTTCTTTCCATTCACGAAACAGCTCAAAAGTCTCATCCTTTGTCCTGAGAAACATGAGCCAAACTTTTCTCGTTTTATTATCTATGATGGATAGGAAATATTGTTTCCCTGACAAGGATGGAGTAACATTAGGAGACCCCCACAGATCAGCATGGACATACCCCAAGATATCCTTTGTGTCGTGTCTACCAACATTGAAGCTGAGCTTCTTCGATTTTCTGAGAATACAGTGCTCACAGAACTCCAAGTCTGTAACCTATTTCTTGCTGATCAGACCCTTTCCAGTCAATACTTTCATGCTGTTCAGATTCATGTGTCCCAGACGACTGTGCCATAAAGCTGTCTTACTCAACTGAATCTCTGCATTACAGCTCTCGCCAACAGTAGTTTCTCCATCCAGAAAGTATAACCCGTTGTAAAGCTTCCCACAAATAGCCAACTTCCCATTCTTGTAGAAGCTTATACAATGCCATCTCCACAATGATGTTTATATCCAAGATTATCAAGAGTTCCTGTGGAGATCAAGTTTCTTCTTAAGTTTGGAACATATATAACATTCTGCAGCACCTTAATGCTTCCTCCATTTGTGCTTAGTCTGATTGTTCCACTGCCTTTTGACTCAACAGTGCGGTCATCTCCAAGAAGCATAAACATTGGATCACATTCTTTGAATTCCGAGAACCAATCCGTGCGAGATGTCATATGCATTGTACAGCCTGAGTCTATGACCCACTTATCTTTGGCTTGCTGTTTATCGACATACAAGGCTTCAGAGAACACCAACTTCTCAGTTATCACTCCGGCTTCACCTTGACTCTCAGAACCCATGCTTCTCTTACGAGCATAACAGTCTTTCTTGAGGTGACCCTCCTTTCTACAGAACCAACAGGTGAGACAAGACTTAAAGTTTGATCTACTCCGATTCCTGTTGTCCTTTGAGTCTTTGAAGCTCCTTGATGTTGGTCTCCCTCTCTCGCTGGTATAAAGAACTGCACCAAATCCTCTATCAGTTTTAACAGTCTCTGTGATCTCACGTTCTCTGGACTTGGCAGCTGAGATGACTTCTTTGAGGGACAATGACTCTCTTCCATACTTTAAAATATGTTTTAGCTGATCAAAATTTATGGGTAAGGACATCAAGAGCAAGATTGCTTGAACCTCATCAGGAACATTCACCTTCAAGCTTCCCAATTCTGCAATTATCTTTAGGAAATCATCAACGTTCTGATCAATACTTTTCGAATCAACCATCTTGTAAGTGTAAAACTTCACTTGCAAATGAATGCGATTTGGCAATGAGCTCTCCATATACAGATGATTCAGTAATGCCCAAATCTCAGCTGTAGACTCATCAACATTGATCTTACTCAGAACCTTATCACCAAGATTCATGACTATCAAGTTCTTTGCTCTCTCAGACCTTTCGACTTTAGCTGGATCAATCACTACCTTCGTCAATGGTTCCGACGAAGACTTCTGATCACCTTCCGCTTCAGGTTTCTTTTCTTCACTCTTTGACAATGGAGACTCCATCTCAAGCTTAGAATCTGTTAAGGCATCTTTCAATCCTAAGTAACCGAGATGAGCCATCATCCTAATCTTCCATAAGGAGAAATCTCCAGTTCCGTCAAAGATTCCAATGTACGGCATCGCCATGGATTCAATTCCTTTGCCTTGCTCTGATACCACTCTGTTACAATCCACCATGAATGCGACTCTGTAACCTTCTCTCTTACTCTTCACAATCTCTCTGCAACTTTGAATTGAAACACGAGACAAGAATAACGAAAGCAAGAAGTAACGATGACACAAGATTTTGATATCCCAGGAGTTCGCCTTCGGTGTGAAGCACTACGTCTCCTGGGGCCAGATAGATCCAGCAAATTCCACTAAAAAAGGTGTTTTCATACAAGCAAGGAACAATGGAGTTCTTCTACTCCGATTGTCTCTCTCGCGTTACAGAACAAAGGAAGGAGAAGCTCAGCCTTTTATATCAGCTCAGATTTACAACAGATTTTAATAACCGAACAAATCAGTTACTTAACCGGCTTCTAATTAAACATGTATTGAACCAGAAATTGAATCAGAACCGGTCCTCAATAACACTAATCAAGATAGTTTTACCTTTTGGACGACGGAAATGTCGACTTTTCTCCCATGTATTAGAGAATCTCTCACTAATGATGCCGATTTGAAACTCTTAACTACCAAAAAATTTTAAATGGCCTTGTCCAGATCGGACTCCTCCATATTGCTCACAACCTGATAATATTAAATAAATAAAAAAGAGAAATTATTCTAACTGATATGATTTATATGAATATAAAGAAGATCAATTTACAGACAATCTATTATTTAAAAGAAAATATGAATTCAGACGAAAAGAAAAATATGAACAACAGATATTAGATAAAATCCACATCAAAAGAAAAACTAAAATGTATTGGAAAAAAATGAATGTCCCAGACTACTGAATATGAAAATCACTTGACTATATATATACGGTAAGGAGTCAATGTAAGGTTTTTAACACTACAAGAAAAGTGTATCAACTCCGACAAAGTTTACCGAAAATCTCTTTTATTGGAAAAATATTGACAAATGTCTGAGAATTTTGTGAGAAAATAAAATTTTGGTAGGAATTTTATCGGAAAATTCCGATGAAAATATCTAGTCGGTAGTTTCTCAAAAAATATTTTTGGAAATTCGTTAAATAATATATATACCGACAACTATTTTTTTCTGGCTAAATCATCAGAAAAATAGACAAAGATTCATCGGAATTTTCACATTAAAATTTGTCAACAGTAACATGCAAATGTGTCAAAGCTTCCCGACAAATTTCTGTTAAACTTTTTTTTTTTTTTATGTTTTATAATTTTATCAAAATCTGTAATTAATTTTTTTCTTATATTCATTTTGTTTCTTTTATCAATAACTTTTTCCTTAACTTTTTTTTTCTTTCCTTTAGATTCTCCACCTTCTTCGTTTTTTCTTTCCTTATCTTCTTATACAATCTCTTTCTAACAGTTTAAAAATCAGTCACGATTCTACAGCCTTAATTTTATTCTTCTTTAATTTCTTTCTTTTTCATATTCTTCATTAAAGGTAACTTATCCATTTTAGATTGATATTTCTTTAACTTATTTGATCTCCGATCTTTGCTTTCCTTTTATTCTCTTCATCTTCTGGATCCTCTTTCTTGTTCGTTTTGCTCTCAACTTATCGTCTCCTCTTCCCTTCTTCTCCCATTCTCTCTTTATATGTGTATCTATTTTTTTTCAGATCTAATTTTTATTTTTGCAGAACCCAGCCCTATACCACCAGCTTTACCGTCAGTTTCCCTATCACTGCAACTATCCTCGCCGTTTCTTCCGTCATCATTACCATTGCCGTTTCTTCCACTACCGCAACCACCATCACCGTTTCTTCCACCGCCACGATTGCCGTTTCTTCTACCGCAACCATTATCACTGTTTCTTCCACACACGACAACCGCAGCTCCTTCCACCGCCATGAAAGATTTAGTTTTATTATAAATTATTAATTCTAAATTTTATTTTTTGTATGAATATTTGATAATTTTAATATTATTTCTATTTGTTTATATTTTTAGCTCTTTTTCTTTTATTTTTTTTAATTAATTTTAGAAAATTTGTCGGAATACCATCGCTAACTATCGGCTAATTACCGAGAACCTTATCAACAAATTTTCCGATAACAAGTTTTCTCGGTTATTCCCGAGAATTTGCTGACATTTGATCATTTCCGAGAGTCAAACTCTGACTAATAAGATTTCTTAGAAAAGTGTTGGAAATGACGGTTTCTGACGATATTTTGATAAACTTAGTCGTCGGTATAAGAGTGTGTTTCTTGTAGTGTAAGTTAGCTTCTAGCAAAATTATAAGAACTAAATTGAATAGATCACCCAAATATTTTAGAGATATTGGGATCTTACTTTTTGAGATAGCAGATTTTTTTTTTTGCATCACTTTCGGGTTTCGGGTTTGTTAAATTGTTTTGATAAACAAATTTTAACCAATATATTTTGAAATAATTTAGGAAATATATTTAATGAAAAGTTCATTATCTTCTCGTATATATACGGTCAGTTAATGAGCATGATTTTTTGATTAGTGATATTATGTATTAAATATTAATGTATTATTTTAATTTTTAATTTAATGAATATACACCAATAACTAAATGGGGATATCTCGAAAATATATATGCAATAATTCAATACATTCAATACAACATGCAAATATAGGTAAGAATATAAATTATACATTTTAAAAGTTAATAACTAGAAATTTCATTTCAAAGAAAGAAAAAGAAAAATGGAAGAAAGAGATATTATGCACTAACTAAAAGTTATAATTTTATTAGAAAAAAAAAATGTAGGAAAATAATTCAATACATACAACATGTAAATATATGCAATAATATAAATAAGAACAATACTTTTGTCAACTCCTAGGGATGAATTATTTTATTCAACTTTCTTATTAAATCTAATTAGATTTTGCCATCTAATAATACAAAATATATATATATATATATGTATATATTAAATCTTAAATCCAGATCCCCTTTGGTTAATTTCTAGGGGTTTAATCTTAGAATTTTCTTATAAATAAGTACACTCTAATGTTTCCAGCTTCACATTCCTCCAAATTATTTTAAAACAAAAACCTATAAAATGTATATCCGCACTTTTGTTGTGTTGTTTACTCTTGTTTTGTTTGTTGGATTGAACGAAGCTTTCCATATCAAACGTAAATGTCATAAAAATGTTGTTACTTTTGAAAACAACTTGGCTTCGAGCCATAACACTCTCGAAGTCCACTGCAAATCTAGAGACAACGATCTAGGTGTCCATCTTGTCAGATTCAATGATCCTGCATACAGTATTAGGTTTGGCGATAATCTCTTCATAAGAACAATATGGAATTGTGTCTTGCGACAAGGACAGTATGTTCAAAGCTTTCGAGCATATAAAGGAGAATATGTTCCTCACTGTGGTGAATTGTACATATGGATTGCCAAAGATGATGGTATTTACTTGTCAAAAAATGGTAGTCCAGTGGAAAAAAAATTCGATTGGAATATTATTAAACATAATAATGAAGTAGAAAAAAAAATTCGATTGAAGTAAATATTAAACATAATAATGAGCTAGCTGATTATATTGAATTTATTTACTGGATTATATCATCTTTCTATATGGAATGATTTCATTTGAAATCGATATAGGCCATGATCATTTTCTCATCTCATATCTCCATCCAACTGGTCTATTCAATATCTCCATATGTACTATTTATTTGACTGTGTTTGTTTCATTTTTTTTTAATTCATCCCGATGATCCATCTAAATAAACTTTTGTTTGTTAGATCAATTTTTTTTTTTTTTTTATAAACTTCAATTATTTATTGTTTATTTCATTTTTTTGGAATTCATCCCGATGATCCATCTAAATAAAATTTTGTTTGTTAGATCAATTTTCTTTTTTTGTAAACTTCAATTATTTATTTACAGATTCTGTAAATATTTTTTATAATAAACCCAAAGTCCATCTCTTTTTTTTTTTTTTTTTTTGGCCCAAATAGTAAATTCTAGTGTTCCCATCATTCTCTCCTATAAAAAGGAAGCAACACTCAGCCATTTCCCTTCAAGAGCAATGTGGAGTGGTGCCCTGCCCGTTTGAAGAGCCGCCAGCCGCCAGCCAAGGAAGATCAGCCGCTGGTCACCGGATTTCTGGAGAGCAGCCACCGGAGAGGAGATCTTAGAGAGTCTATGTTCCATTTAGGCGTTTTCTAGAATCTTCTTTCTTTTTGTTCTAGATCCAAGCACTAGTAAGGGTAAAAAAACCCTAGATCCCGTTTCATGAATCTCCTTTGTCTTTTCTTATCTTCTAGATCTCATACCCTAAGTTTGGGATGGAAACCAACTCTTGTTCTTGTAAATCCGAAAGGTGTGGATTGAAGGGAAGCAGATCTGCATTTCTTCTCTTCTTTTTTGTCAGATCTAAGACAAGGTGAGGGTAGTTGGGATCTTCTCTTTTTCTTATACTGCATCTCATGGTAGAAGTATCTAGGGAGTCATTAATACATATATATATATATATATATATATA
>OVBI01002456.1:0-20121 GCA_900406495.1 Sisymbrium altissimum | reverse complement strand
ATAGTAAAGATCAAAAAGGAACTAAATTATGCCAAACCCTATAAAAAAAAACTAAAAGATAATGATAATATTAACACACAAAATAACAACAGCATATAAAGAAATAATTTAACAAAAAAGTAAAAATAATAATCCTGGTAAAGCGCGGAAATCCCCCAACTATAATTGTTTCTAAGATATTTCAAATTAGTAACCAAAATAGTCAAAGGACTTTCATGTTTTTTTAAATCAATAAAAATAAAAATAACAAAAGTAAAAGTTCATATTCTAAAGTTTTTTGGAAATGATGCAGACTGGCCAAAGATACTTGATACAGCNGTAAAGCGCGGAAATCCCCCAACTATAATTGTTTTTAAGATATTTCAAATTAGTAACCAAAATATTCAAAGGACTTTCATGTTTTCTTAAATCAATAAAAATAAAAATAACAAAAGTAAAGTTCATCTTCTAAAGTTTTTTGGAAATGATGCAGACTGGCCAAAGATACTTGATACAGCCTTAGCCATAGTACCGTTTACGCCTCAGCCATTTCTGCCAGTTACATCGCCAATATTGTTACCACTATCTTCAGCAGTGCTAACACTGTTACTGCTTTCTTCACCACCACTGATGTCATTACCACTTCCTCTGCCACCACTGCTACCTCCGGTTCCACTGGCACCATCATGCATCATGTGTTGTAAGACAGGTCCTTCCATGAAGTTTAAAGCAGAAATTCGTGCTAGGTATCCATCCATATGATGTTGTTGCATCGACTCTAAAAGAGATGCATGCCCCAAGACGTTATATCTCATGAAATCATTACGAACCTGGTTTATACCAAATGAAGTTGACCAAAAATCTGAGATATCTCTATCAAGTTGTCTCTGACTAGCCATAAAAGCATTAACTACAGCAGCATGAGCCCATAAGTTGCCACCAAAATAAGGCTGAACTATTGGAGTATGAGTAACTAAGTTGTCGTGTAGATTAAGATTTGTCCATTAGAGCATTAGCCAACAAGCTGCTATCTTGATAAGGACGTACCACTGAAGCATTAGAATTGGTTACAGCAGCATTAACCCATAAGTCTCCACCTATAATAGGCTGAACCATTGGAGCATTAGCCACATGAGCATTAGTGGCTAAGCTATCGCCTATATTAGGTGTCACCACTGGAGCATTAACCAACGAGCTACCATCTTGATAAAGATTAGCAATATCAGCATTAGCTGACAAGTTTCCACCTAGATAATGTTGAGCTATTGGAGAATTAGTGAGTGTAGCATTAGTGGCTAAATTTTCAACTATATTAACCTGAGCTAATGGAACATTAGCCATTGGAGTACTGGTGACTAAGATGTCGCCTGGATTAGGCATCACCACTGGAGAATTAGTCAATGAGCTACTGGCTTGATCAGGATGAGCGATTGAAGCATTAGCTGATAAGTTGCTGCCGTGATAATGTTGAGCTATTGGAGCACTAGTGAGTGTAACATTAGTGACTAAGTTGTCGCCTGGAATATTTGGCATTATGCTACCTCCTGGGTAAGGTGGCAACACCGGAACATTAGCCATTGAACTGCCGAATACACCAGTGGGATTGCCATATAAAAAATGAAAAATCACAACTGTGTTGAATATAAAATATATGAGTGAAGAAAATCAAATAAATATTTTTATTTACAGTTAAGGATTACCATGATAAATATTCAGCAAAATTCAATTAATTCTAATCAAAACATAGATGATTTGATTTTTTACAAAGACGTGCAGTCATATACTCGTATATTTCATATATCATTTAACTTATATAGCAAAACTCTTATCTAACTACTGTTACTCTTTTATTTTTTTGAAGTTATGAAAAACCAGAGATAGAATGTTCAAAAAATAAAATAAACCAGAGATGAAATATACATTTTTAATTAAAAATAAGTAAAAGGTAAAAGTAAAGATCTTACCCAGGACTGGATAATGGATGGGTGAAGTAATGTCTTATTCTGATCACCTCTGGCTCTGAGACACTCTGGAAAATTCTTGGATTTGTCTGTAAAGGACTGACTGGAATTAGGAGATGAGAAGAGTTTAAGCGATGAGAGACATCTCCTGAGCCAATGGTTGATTGGTTACTGAAATTGGTACTCTCGCTGACTCCAACAACAACAGAGGATTGAGGAAATGTGATAGTATACTTCATGTAAGAACATAGTGGACCTCCATCAGGTCCTATTTGATTGTTCAAAATGGTTGGGAACAACATGCTATGATGACCGAAAGTTACAAACGGGCAATACTCCATCCCGAAAGCCTGCAAGGTAAACAAAACAAATTGTACACATTATATTTTTCATTGCTTAATAAAAACCCCCTTAACAATAGAATGAAGAAATCTTACATAAATGATCCAATTATTAACCCAAACATGGTTTAGTAAAAAACATTTCCAGGAAAATATTTTAATTATAACAATCTGGTAGGGATTTATATAATATCAATTTCATTAGGTCCTTTTGGGATAAACGCAAATAGTTTTGATCCCGTGATATATAATAAACTAAATCCGCTCAGCAAAGTTTTGTAGAGTCTTCAAATTCTATCTTTTTAATTTTGAAATTATAGTTTTAAAATCATAGAAAAATAAATTTACCCCCCCCCCTCCTAATTGTATATGGGTTTACATTGTCTCTCCAATACAAATTCCATGACAAGATATATAGTGTTCACCCCGTGGGTTACTTGTTAGTGTTGACATTTTAAACAATTATTGATAAAAGAAAAGCACTCATCCTACAATATCAACAACTCAAGCTGAAAAAAAATATATTAGATTTTGGAAGAAAGTAAAGCATATAACTGTTACCAAATCAGTAAACACTCCTACAGGAGGTTCAGGAATCTGATCCTGGACATTGACATCAAGGTTCGAAAGACCTGATGCATACAACCATTGACCTTGGTCTACATTCCTACACAAAGGACATTCCATCTTGTTCTTTGCATTATAAGCTGAACTGATACAATCTGGATAAACATATCAACAAAAAAAATGTTAGATGTCTCAGTGAAACACTGACTACAGAAAGAAAAATTTAAACTGTTAAGCTATTGATACCGGCACACATGATCTATGATAGAATTAGCAAACATTACAATAAATATATGTTGCAAGCTATCTCCCATTAATTAGCTAAAATAATCTCATATATGTTGTGACAATTTTAGTCGCCTAATATATATATAAAGATAAACATGGATCTTATTCATGTATGAACAATCAAGATTATAAATTTATAATGAACTGAAATAAAACATTTGTGTTAATGAATGCATCAAATATAAGGTAGAGACTAAGAGACCACGAATAGTTGATAAAAAAAATTCCAAGTATTGGTGAAAAGTTAAGAATCTAGCCCAAAATAAATGAATATTACATCATAGTTTAAAGATTTTAAAAATAATTCAGTCAAATCATAAATTGGACCATATCTTTCACTAGGAAACGCAAATATAAAAATAAGTAAGACGTATGAGAATTAATGAACCATAGTTTTGCAGACCAATCAAAAAGACAGGTAATTCAAAAGGGTTCAAATCAAAAAGAGCGCATATCAAATATAAAAAAACTTATTTGGTGCAATCACAAAAACAAAAAAAAAACTAAATTACCGAGATGAAACTAAGGGTTTGTGTATCATCCTTATAGACTAGTGGCTCGAGACAATTTGAACATCCCGGACAATTTTATCATTCACAGTTCTCTCTAAACCCATTACCAGAAAGTAAACTGAACAAAATAAAGCTCAAATCCCAAAAGCCAAATGCAAAACAACAAAATGAAATCTAAGTGTTTGATTTATGTTACTCTATTAACAAAAATAAAGAGAAATCCCTCTCAGAAAATCAAAACTAGTCCAAAGCCCCAACTAATATTTAAATTAGACGAGAGAGGATTCGGTCGACATTAACCACTACACAAGATTTTACTTTTTTATTAAACAACTTTTTAATACATTTGATTTTGTTTCACAATTTTCTTTCATGTTAATGTTTATTTGTAAGAAAGTTCATTAACTAAATTTGAATTGAGAAAATAAGCAATGTATTAATTATTCTACTTTGACTTCACATAAATAAGTAAGTTAGTTATAATTTTAGTAGGTAATTACTTTTAAAATATTTCGCGCCAATTATGATCCCATATTGCACACAACTATAAATATATATTTTTAAAAAATTTGGAAATATATTATTAAATGTCAAATGAAGTATTTCGAACTTATTATATACCATATTCAGAATATCGATAGTCGCTAGGCGGTCGGTGAAGGTGGAACTAGCGATTAACAAAAAAAAAAAAAAAAAAACGAGAGTAATCTGCAATTACTCGGCGACTTATTTTTTTAAGTGATTAACACATGTTCAGCATATGCTTATCCATAAAACATGTAACATTGTGGACTCTCTTGTTGAGAAGATAGTGAATAACCACAAATGGCCAACAACATTTATCCAAAACAGTAATCTTATTATATAATAAAATTGTCCCTTTTAAAATCCATTCTGATTCCACCTGTCATATTCTAAATTTATCTTTTAAAAAATCGCTTACCCATTATATTAGGGTAACTATATAATTCCAATATTCGGCTTCTTTTATTATAAGTGTCATTTTTCAAAATTATATACAGAGAGAGAACTATTATAGGGTTTCTAATGTTAAGATTATGAAAGAAATAAAAAGTTAATAATATTTCATAAAAGCATTTGAATTAACACAATATGATTTTAAATAAATAAAAAAACGGATAGAAAAAAAAAGTTAAAAAAGTATAAGTATATAAAAATTAGATACAGCATCAAATAAGAGTATCAAAAAGTAGGAAAGAAAAATAGAAAATTATGACAGGATTTAATGGGAATTTTAGTCGCGTAATATATAATATATTATATATATATATAAAGATAAATATGGATCTTATTCATGTATGAACAATCAAGATTATAAATTTATAATGAACTGAAATAAAAAATTTGTGTTAACGAATGCATCAAATATAAGGTTGAGACTAAAAGATCACGAATAGTTGATAAAAAAAAAATCCATGTATTGGTGAATATATAAGAATCTAGCCAAAAATAAATGAATATTACATCATATATTAAAAAAAATTTTAACAATAATTCAGTCAAAGCATAAACTAGACGATATCTTTCACTAGAAAATGCAAATACCAAAATAAACGTGTGAGAATTAATGAACCATAGTTTTGCAGACCAATCAAAAAGAGAGGTAATTCAAAGGGAACAAATCAAAAAGTGCACATATCAAATATAAAAACTTATTTGGTGCAATCAAAAAAGAAACACTAAATTACCGAGATGAAACTGGTGGTCACATCAAAGCTTAACACGGATTCATGTATCATCCTTATAGTCTAGCGGCTCGAGAAAAATTGAACATCCCTATACAATTTTATCATTAACAATTGTCTCTAAATCCATTACCAGTATATAAACTGAACAAAACAAAGTCCAAATCCCAAAAGCCAAATCCAAAACAACAAAATGAAACCTCAGTTTTTGATTTATTTAACTCAATTAACAAAAATAAAGAGAAATCACTCTCAGAAAATCAAAACTAGTCCAAAAGTCCTTAACTAAAATTTAAATTAGACGGGACTGGATTCGGTCAACATTAGCCACTACACATGATTTTACTTTTTATATTAAACACCTTTTTAGTACATTTGATTTTGTTTAACAATTTTCTTTCCTATTAATGTTTATTTGTAAGAAAGTTCACTAACTAAATGTGAATTGAGAAAACAAGCAATACTTTGACTCTCACATAAATAAGTAAATTAGTTATAATTTTAGTAGGTAATGACTATTTTAAATATTTCGCGCCAATTATGATCCAATATTGCAAACAACTATATATATTTTTTTAAAGATGGAAATATATTATAAAATGTCAAATGAAGTCTTTCGAACTAATTATATGCCATCGGAATATCGATAGCCGCTAGGCGGTCGGTGAAGATAGAACTAGCGATTAACTAAAAAAAACAGAGAGTAATCTGCAATTACTCGCGACTTGTTTTTATAAGTGATTAACACATGTTCAGCACATGCTTATCCATAAAACATGTAACATATTAAGTGCGAAAAAAGCTAAGTTTCACTTACTCACGGGATACACTATAGAGCCTTGATCTTAAGAACATACAAAAAATATCTCTCATGTATCTTCAAAGATCAAGTTATCATCGTGCAGTGAAGATGTGTTAGAAGTAAAATTACTTACTTACAGACAAGTACACCTGCAAACATTTGCAGAACACACAAGTGAAACTTCTTAGTGCCAGAAACATAACAAAAGACAAGCATGAGATAAAGCCAAACAAAGACAATATGCAAATCATTAAGCCAAACAAAGACAATATGCAAATCGTGCAAACAAAGACAATATTAAGTAATAAAGAGAAAGAAAAGAAGCTTACCTTATTAAGGATGCATCTCAGGAAACAAAAGAGTTTCTTCAAACACATCAGGTTCAAATTCCATATCCACAACATAATCTTCTTCTTCTTCTGATTCAAAATCATCATCATAGAGATCTCTTACCCTAAGACCTTGAGTCATAAGCAAGAAATTAACATCAGGATCTTGGTCTCGTACATGCTCCACGACCCAATCTTCAATTGTGTCTTCATTACCATCATTGAAGATGACATGCATTTTTCTCTCTGATTTTTTTCTTCTTGTCAAACAGCCTAGCATTAAATTGGCCACACACTAAACTATTTAAGCGATTAACATCTAGTCTATTTCTTCTCTTCGTGTGGATCTGCAAGGAAAGATAACTAAATTTCTGCAATATCAAGATTCTGAAAATAGAAGCTAGAACACTAATAGGGCTAATAGACTTTACCCCTTCAAAGCAACTCCACTTTCTTTCACATCCTGATATGTTAAAGAAAATCCTTGTTGCCAGCCTTTGCAAAGTAGATGCACCACATCCATAGATTACCCACCAAACTAATATGTAACAACCATCTCATCCTCATCCGAGAACAGTGTGCCACGACCCTAACTTATCTCTCAAGTAACTCCAATAACTCATCATTACTCCACTCTCTTCATATCCCTGCAAAACTCCACAACTGCTATAACCAAATAATATAATAAAATACATATCTAATTATATAAAGTTGGATCCCTCAGAGTTAGTAATTCATATGATCGTGACAAATGGCAGTTGATTATTTAGGATATTGACATGTGTCAAAATATATTTATTTTTAAAAATCTTAAATTATTAACAAAAATGAAAATTGTATAATTAATTTTTTTCAAAAAAAGAATAAAAGAAAATTACCAAAAAAAATTAAAGTAGTCAAAAAGTAATTTATCTTTAAAAAAAAACTAAATTTCCTTTTACAAATTAATTCCATTTTCTAAATGATTTAAAATAGATAAATTAAACCTTCTTTTTTTTTTTTACCTTTCTAAATATTTTTATTCTTAATTTCCGTTTTATGGATTGATTTAAATTGAAATAAAACTAATTTCCTTTTCTGTTTTTAGTTTTCAGAAATTTTCTTTACTAATTTTCGTTTGATAAATTGCTTTAAATTGGAAAAAAAGTTAATTTCCTTTTTAAAATTTAATTTTCTTTTCTAATTGATTTTAATTTATTTTTCTAATTTTTGTTTTCTGAATTGATTTAAATTGCAAAAAAAAAAAAATTCCTTTTCTAATTGATTTTAACAAAATAAGGTTATTTTATGTTAATTTAAGTTTCCTACTTAATTTTAAATTTAATTTTAATATTTATAGTGGAATTGAAATATCAGCAATAAGTAGAACAATTAGAAGACAAATAGCATACTGTTTTTGACGAAAATGACAACATTTTTGTTATTATGACAAATGTTTTAATTAAAATATAGCCGTGTGAAATTTGTTTGGTGTTATCTTCTACAACTAAGTTTTCTCTGAATCCTCATTTTGATCATGTTACTATCTTTCGGTAAAGATTAATATAATACTTTCCTATTATTATTTAAAATATTTAATAAAACTTAATTACTTAAATTTAAATTAATATAAAATTTTGTTTAACGTTTAATAAGTCGCATTTATTTTTTTAATATATTTGTTCTATCTATATATCTTAATTTCGTATCTTAATTACTTAAATTTAAATTAATATAAAATTTTGTTTAACGTTTAATAAGTCGCATTTATTTTTTTAATATATTTGTTCTATCTATATATCTTAATTTCGTATTTTCACTTCTAATTCGAATATTTTTAATATTTTACAGAAACAAATTGAAATAATGAATCCAGCTAATTATGATAATATCATGATAAGTATCAATAAGATCATTAAAGATTTTAATATGTGACGTAAAATTAATAATTTATATTTATAGATAAATAAAAGAAATGAAATCTTAAATTTCAAAAAAAAAAAATTTCTACAGGTTATATAAAATTTATTTTCCTACCTTAATCCTTAGAAAGAAAGGAATGTCTATTTTTCCTTATAAATATAAACTTTTAATAATAATTTTCTATTTTAAGAAAATCTGAAACCAAAAGAATTACAAATATTATTATAAAAATAATTATAATAAATATTTTAAGAGAATATAATTTAATAGAAAAATAAAAAATTTATGTAGATATTCTTTTAATTATAAAATATAGACATCTAAATTTTTTCAGTGAATTCATAAAAAAATTTATTTATTCATAAATTATATTTTACTTTATATGGTATAATAATATTTAAAATTAAACTTAAACTGTTTCTTCATTTAGAAGCTTTACTTTTCAGAATATTTAATGTTTTCTATATTTTCTGGATTTTTTAAATACGAATTATAAAAAACCATTTAAAATAATTCAACATGAATTTTAATATTAATTTCTAATTTTTACCCGCCTTATAGGCGGGTCCTTATCTAGTTTAAAATAAGATACGGAAAATCACATTTAAAATATCCCGAAGCACCTAATCCATCGTAAGTCTATCTACTCATTAATCTCACCTGAAAAGGACAAAAAGAAGGGTGACCAATTGGGGAGTCACTCAGTGAGGTTTAGGATGCTAATCGCGCAAAATGAAGTTTCGGTCATATCAGTCAAAACATGGAACAAATTCAAAACATGAACAATAACGGCACCTAAAGTACCCAAGAAGAAAATAACGTCCTACTGATGGTTCCATTGACCATTGGCATCCTCCCCCGGAGGACATGGATTAAGTGTCCAGTGGCACCCCCCGTGGGACGATTTATCGATGTCTGAAAGTATTGGACAATAGATTGATTAGGCTGCAGATACCGCATCTCACACAATCATTGCAAGTCACAAATACAGAATTCCTGCATGTATTCGCTAGTACAGAACTCCTGCCTGCACTGATACCGAACTCATATCGGTACCCCCGCAACTCTCTAATGTTTAACATGTTGGACTATATATACTACATATATATATATATATATATATAATATATACTATATATATATATACATACATAATATATAACAAAAAACTATTAGTTTTAACTTGCACAATCAATTAAATTGAATCATCTATATTTCTATCTCCAATTTACAAACAAAATTACCTACACTCGATCAAAGAAAATAGATCACATTTAATACTAAATTCCATCTAAGAAATTCTAGATGAAAATACGGAATTCTGCGGAATAATCCTCACCTTAGCCTTGACCACGATGAACAACTTTGATTAGACTGACCAGTTGCTACAGTTTTGATAATATGATTTCCTATGCTCCAAAGCTCCAAATCGGTTTTACTTCAACTAATAACTATATCCACAACTCCAAAAGCTCCCTGCAATTAATAAGTTCAAAAAGACCAGGTTTGCCTAAGCAAAACCCATATTTTAATAGACTAGTCGCAGATCAGCACTACACAGATACACTTCAGAAAAACAGCTATAACTTTCTATTCATACCTCCATTATGAACGAACCTGATTTCTCTGGAATATAGACATTCTGGGCTTTCCAAAAATATTGAGATTGTTCCGACGTTCTTCACGGTTCACCGGAAAATCGCCTTGCGTAGTGGCAGCGGACTGATGATGCGAATTCCAGAAACACTCCCAAGATACTCGGAAAAATACACATAACTTTCATTATACAGATCCGAATGATAAACTGCTTGCGGAAGTAGCTAGATGAACAAGTCCAAAATTAACCGACTAAGTTTCAAATATATTGGATTCGATTTACTCACCCGATTCCTCATTCTCCCAGAACTGGTCGGATCTATCCCATATGTCTTTCTCGGTGGCTGATTGATGGCTACCCTGATGAAAATCTGACAGGGCTTTGCTGCTACACCTTTTTTTTGTAGAAAAATAAATAAGGAGGCAGTATATTTAAAGGAGATACCTAGGGTTTCCTGCGAAAATTTACTGGGCCTTCATGGGTCTAAGTTTTGGGTTGTTACAACTCTCCGCTATTTACGAGGAATTCATCACCGAATTCAAATCCTGATATGACTGTCTGATCTGTTTCTCAGAAACCTCTGGGTAACCGATTCCTCTGAGCTTCAGATTCCCAGATATCCTCCTGGAATTCGTTCCTCTACCAACAACCTCTGACCCTCCAAATCATTTCCCACTGAACTTCCTTTTTTTTTTTTTTTTTGCTTCAGAACTGCCATTGTTGGATAGATGTAGACAAATTTCTGTTGACATCACTTGGCGGCTGCTGAAACATCGGCTCTGGCTCTCTAACAATATTCCTGCATGCAACAGGGAATTAATAAAATTTCACATGCTCGTCTAAGTACCCTCGAAAAAGATCATCCACTTGGCTCTCGAAATATGAAGTTTAGCTTTCTGACAATTCAATATCACACAATATCATGTTAACCAACCCGTCTTTAAAAGTAACATCGTAGTGGTTTTGTCCATTGCTAAGTTTCTGATGAACTTCACATCTTCGAATAGAACTGGAACATCTTTATGAATGACTGAAGCTCCCAAATCTACTGTACCAACTGTCTGAATTTGCTTCATTTTTTACTCGAATATAATCTAAAAATACTAACACTTGACTTGACCCAGATATACAAAACTATCTGCAACTCCACTAACAAATAGGTTATCAGTTGCCCCACCCCAAGCTAAAACAAACCAATAGAGTACTTAATAGCAATGGTTTCCACAACAGGAATATACTCAAACACAATAACAAAAATCCACAACCTCAAAACAACAATCTCAACTCTCTCGTTGTCTCCAACAATAAATACATGCGGTTATGGCTTATTCCTTTGGTGGTAGCAGAAGTAACCCCTACACTCTCTGCAGAAAATCCTCGAAAATGAGACCCTGTTAAGCATAAATGATAACAATCCCTCGGTACAATTACTGGTGCTGGAATCTGATTAAGAACTGGTGCTGGAATCTGATTAAGAACTGGTGCATTCACTGACTTAGACCGACAGTATCTCGTGACATGTCCTAATCTCCCACATGAAAAACACTGCATGCAATCTCTTGAATGGTGGCGGTGACAGTAAGTATAATACGGTGATAAACCTGACAGGTATGATGCCCTCTTATATCCCACATAAGTTTTTTTCAGGCTTTGATTGAGTCACCTTGAAGAGCTTATGTTCCTCTGTGATTCCTACCTCCTGAATAACAGCTTTCAAAACCAAATTGATCAAGCTGGTGTAATCGCGCTTGCTAATATCCACTCGCAGAGCCTTCAGAAACATCTTGATCAAGTTCTCCTCATCTATGATAACCCCAAAAAATTTGCATAGACGAAAGAACTCATCCTAGTGCCTCAAGAAAGGTGTTTAAACACATTCGCATTGGCATGCCCGGTTTGCGCTGGTAGAATTTCCTTGTGAACTCCTTTTAAAAATCCTTATAAGTAAATTCGTAACTGCCGTGAGTACTCTCGAAAACTCCTTCGCACCAATGTGAAACTTCATATAGTCTAGATTATGGTTGAGCATCCTCCTCCAACTGTCTGCGGTGGCAGTGGTGATTAAGATGGCGGCGGTGTACTCACATGAATTGACTCTCTTTCCAACTGATTCTCGAACCTCTTGCAATAACTCCTTTACTTGTCCATTAATGCTGCTTGTTTGTTTGGCGCTGATCCCTGAACATTGACTAGCTGTAGTTGACGAACGACTGAATTAGTCTAACGACTAACTTATGACCAATCTGACAAAGAACCTCTTATGCTGCTATCCGAACAACCTCTTGTGCAGCTACCCGAGCTGCCTCCTACGCAACCTGCTGCACTTTTTCTCAAGCAACTTGCGTAGCTGCCTTCTGAGCGATCTGACTGGCGCTATTCTGATTAACCTTCTGAGCATTGGTCTTGTCGACCACAGCCTGCTGAACAACGAGCTGACAACATGGTCTGAGAAAGGTTAACTTTTCTTTGTTGTCATCTGAAAAGCACAAGCTGGTTAGACTCTAGCTGAAACTTAGGGTTAACAATCAATGAGCTAATCAAAAGGGTGTAATTTTTTTTTTTGTTGAAAATACCCCAGTCCTGAAAAACTTAAAAAAAATTTGAAAAGCTTTGAAAACCAAATTTGAACTAACCGCCTCTCGGGTCGGCACTGGGACAACAAACCCGCTCTGATACCAAAATATAACACCCATCTCATCCTCACCTGAGAACCGCGTGCCATGAACCCTAACTTATCTCTTAAGTAATTCCAATTACTCATCAGTACTCCACTCTACTCATATCTCAGAATAATCCACAAGTGCTATAACCAAATAAAATAATAAAATAAATATTTAAAATTAAATACGGAAAATCACAGTTAAAATATTCCAGAGCACCCAATCCATGGTACGTCCATCTACTCGTCAATCTCACAAGAAAAGGAGAAAAAAGAGGGGTGAGCAACTGAGAAGTCACTCAGTGAGACTCGGGATGTTAATCGCACAAAACGTAGTTTCGGTCATACCACTCCAAACATGGAATAAATACTAAACATGAACAATTACGGCACCTAAAGCACCTAAGTAGAAAACAATGTCCTACTGACGAGTCCAGTGACCGTCGGCACCCTCCCCGGAGGACTACATGTTTTAAGTGTCGAATGGCACCGCCTATGGAAAAATTTATCGATCTCTGAAAGTAGCAGAAAAAAGATCGACTGAGCTGCCGGTACCGCCTCTCACACGATTGTCGCAAGTCACAAATACAGAACTCATGCCTGTATTCGCTAGTACAGAACTCCTGCCTACACTGATACCGAACTCCTGCCAGTACTCCCACAACTCTCTAATGTCTAACATACGCGAATATATATATAATATATAGATAGATATATATATATATATATATATAATATATAATAATCAATTATTAGTTTTAACTTGCACAATCAATAGGGTTGAATCATCATATTCCTATCTCCAATTTAGAAACAAAATTACCTAGACTCGATCAAAGATAATAGATCACATCTAATACTAAATTTCATTTAAGAAATTCTAGACCAAAATACAGAATTCTGTGGAATAAGCCTCACCTTAGCCTTAACCACGATGAACAACTTTCATTAGATAGACTAGCTGCTACAGTTTTGACAATATGATTTCCTATGCTGCAAAGCTACAAATCAGTTTTTCATCAACAAATAACAATATCGACAACTCTTAAAGCTCCCTGCAACTAATCAGGTTAAACGGAGCAGGTTTGCCTAAACAAAACCCATATCTCAATAAACTGGTCACAGATCAGCACTCCACAGACACGCTTCAGAAAAACGGCTATAAATTTCTATTCATACATCCGATCTGAACAAACCAGATTTTTCTGGAAACTAGAAGTTCGGGGCTTTCCAAAAATATGTAGATCGTTCCGTGATTTTTCACGGTTCACCGGAAAATCTCTGCGCAAAATGGCATCAGACTGATGATGGGAATTCCAGAACCAGTCCTAATATACTTGTAAAAACAGACATAATTTTTATTATACAGACACGAATCATAAACCGCTTGCGGCAGAAGCTAGATGAAAAAGTCCAGAATATACATACCAAGTTTCAAATATATTGGATTCGATTTACTCATCCGATTCCTCATTCTCCCAGAACTGGCTGGATCTATCTCTTATGGTTTTTTAGGTGGCTCTGGTGGCTAGTTGATGGCTGCGCTGATGAAAATCCGACAGGGCTTCGCTGCTACACCTTTTTTGTAGAAAAATTAATGAAGAGGCAGTATATATAAAGGAGGTACTTAGGGTTTCATGCGAAAATTTACTCGGCTTCCTGGGCCTAAGTTTCGGGTCGTTACATAATAGTTCTTTATGGGGTTCCTCCAATCAGCCCCCCAATCACCAGGAGAAATATTTCGGTGGTTGAACCAGATCCATTTCTTCTTCATCGCTTGCCATCTCGAGTTTGTCTTCCTTGATTTCCGCGTCAATGTCCGAGGTATCCTGCTTGACGTCTCTCAGAGGTGTCGCCGATGGTTGGATTTGTTCGACCCACGTGAGAGCTTGGGAGCGAGTGATCACTAGGACCTCGGACTTGGGGGTGATGCTTCGACTTGAGATGCATTCAACCGATATAATGCGCTTCAGTTTAAGGTCCGATGTTGAGGCAACAGCCGCTAAAGCATCGGCTGAGGTGTTCACTCCTAGTGGCTAGTTCTTTGACCAGACTGAGGTAGGCTTCCATTCTTTGATCTTTCGCCTCATAACTCCCTTCGAGCTGATTTACTACCAGCTGGGAGTCGCAGTGCACGATGACTTCTTCTGTGCTTATATCAAGTGCTAGTCGTAGCCCAGCGACCAAGACTTCGTACTCGGCCCGTTATTTGACGCCAAAAAGTAACCGAAAAGACTCTTCCAGGATCTCGGATGTGGGAGTCTCGAGACGGATGCTGATCCCGGAGCCATGCTTTGATGATGATTCGTCGACGTACAACTTCCAAACTTTGCTCCCCACTTTGTGTTCCCATTGCGATTGGCACCTCTGTGTGGAAGTCGGCTTGAACTTGCGCTTTCATGTTAGTAGGTTTTTATACTCTATATCGTACTCGTTGAGTTCGATGGCCAACTTAGCTAATCGTCCTGACTGGCTGTGCCCATGCAGAAAGCTTTGCAGATGTTGAGTAGTAAAGACTTCAATGGAATGATATTGAAAGTAGGGACGTAACTTACGGGTAGAGGCAACTACTGCGAGTGCGATCCTTTCCATCATCGGGTAGCGTTTCCCCGAATCGATGATTACCTTGCTAACATAGTAGATCGGCTTTTATCCACCTTGGTCTTCGCGTACGATGACTTCACTGACCGCGTGGGCAGAAACTGACACATAGAGGTACAGTTTTTCTTCTTCCTCTGGCTTGGATAGGATCGGCGGCGTCGAGATATATGCTTTGAGCTGACTGAATGCCTTTTTGCACTCCTCATCCCATTTGAACTGTTTGTTGCCTTTTAGCATTTGATAGAATGGCAGGCATCTATCAGTTGACCATGAAATGAATCGATTCAAGCCCGCGATCCTTTCGGTGAGTCGCTGGACCTCCTTGATGTTCTTCGGCGACGGCATTGTGAGGAATGCGTTGACTTGGCTCGGGTTTGTTTCTATCCCTCACCTAGGAGGGAACCCCAAAAGTACACTTAGTAGAGTTCAGCTTCATGCCATATGAGTTTAGAATGCTAAAACACTGCTCCAAGTGTGCAATATGATCGCATTGATGTAATGATTTTACAACCATGTCGTCTATGTAGTCTTCCATGGTTTGACCCAAGTGCTTGTTAAACATTCTGTTCACCAGGCGATGATAAGGAGCACCGTTGTTCTTCAACCCAATGGGCATGACCCTGTACCAATAGATACTGTGATTGGTGATGAAGGAGGTCTTCTCTTGATCGTCTGGATTCATCATGATCTGATTGTAGCCTGAGAAGGCGTCCATAAACGTCAGGAGTTCATGACCCGCAGTGGACTCCACCAGCCGGTTAATATGGGGAACTGGAAGCTGTCCTTTGGACAGGCTTTGTTGAGGTCCGTGAAGTCCATGCAAACTCTTCACTTCCCGTTCTTCTTATTGAATACCACCAGGTTCGCCAGCCAATCTGGGTACTTGACTCCTCGTATCAACCCAATGCCAAGGACCTTCTACACTTCGTCGTTGACTGCTCGGGCTTGATCTGGTCCAAGCTTCCTACGCTTTTGCTTGACTGGCTTGAAACTGGGATCCAAATTGAGCTCATGGGAGATGATAGCTTGATCTATGTTGGGCATCTCTCGTGTGGACCAGGTA
The DNA here is from genome assembly GCA_900406495.1 of Sisymbrium altissimum. Classification (NCBI taxonomy): domain Eukaryota; kingdom Viridiplantae; phylum Streptophyta; class Magnoliopsida; order Brassicales; family Brassicaceae; genus Sisymbrium; species Sisymbrium altissimum. The sequence continues at coordinate 3,814 of OVBI01002456.1, read as the reverse complement.
AAAATGCTACTACTATTGGATAAGAATTTCACGAGTTGGTTCCTGACCCAGAAGTCGAGCGTTGTCCCAATTTTTACCTTACGCTTCGGCCTTTTAGCATCGATCTGGACTTCAATGGTCAAGCCTCCCGGTGACTGGCCGCTGGGGAATCATTTCATTTCCTACTCTCTGGCAGGGATCTGTAATTGCTATTGGACCTTCATCCAGTGGCTGCTCAGGTAACAAGTCTGAGAGACCTCCTGATCTCCGTGGATGGTGCCAATTCCCTACGGAGTTGGGAACTTGACGCATCGATTATTGGTGGATGGAACCACCTTCATCTGGTAGATCCAGGGGGTTCCCAAGATCACGTTGTAAGCGGCCGGCCTATCGAAGACGGTGAACTCAATAATCTGAGAGACTCCCGCCGCAAAGACCGGCAACTTGATGGATTTGAGCAACATCGCCATCTCGCTGGTGAACGCTACCAATGGCATTGGATGCCCTATGATATCCGCCCGATTATCCCCATCCGTTGTAAGGTGCTTAGATAGACGAGGTCCACCGAGCTTCCGATGTTGATGTAAATCCAAGATACCTCAAAGTTGGTGATATCAAGTGATGCATCCCTCAGAACCAGTACAAATCCAACCAAACCGGTGCCAGACATGAAGGTGGAAAACATGAAGCTGAAAAGAGGTAATGAGACTAGCAAGCTTAGTTTAGCCCAAATGGAGGCGCAGATAAAACAATCCAACTCTACAAAACCTTGAATCACCCACTCAATCCATCCAGGAGATACCAGAAAGAAGAATGAGTCGAAAACTATTTCCCAAGAAGAAGTTATCGAAGATTCAACCCAGAAGATAACAAATGGAGCTGATAAAGACCAGCGACTACTAAAAGAGATGTACCGACCTAACTAAGAGGACTTAAGCAACAAATCCAATTTTTTTATATTCTAAAACTCACAAAGGAGGCACTGATAATTTGATCAAAATCAAACCGGGCTCAGACATAGGAGATATAAATTTTACAAGTTGGCAAACCAATTTCAGATTACTATCCGCGACTAGGCCAAAGATGGATCTTCACAGCCCAACTCACTCTACATCTCGATCTAAGACCACTTGGAGATTGCTCATGGATCTCTCATGGTCCAGAAAGCCCAAGAAACAACAAAATATCTAAAGGAGGCCCAAGATATCACCCATTCCCGAAAGCCGGATAAATTGGTTCTATTTAAAGAAATGTTTAGACCAGCTCAGTTTAGGAGCATCCAGACTTATCTGTGGCGGCCAGGAGACATTGTTTATCTTCTGGAGGCACTCTACAACACCTTAAGAAGCACCAGACCATAGAGGATAAGGCGGAGTAGCATATGGACCAACTTGCCATATTTGAGACTTCACACTTTAAGAGGTAAAGACTCCACAAAACAGTCCTCACTCAGTCTTCATCAAATCAATCCATCAATGCCACGAAATCATCCAAGGTAAAGTCTGGTTTTCATTTGAATTATTTAATTATTGACTGACCTTTTCTTTGTCTTTGTTGGTGATTACTTTCTTTCCCTTTTAGTAGAGTAAGGCATTTGTTTAGCCAAATTTTGTGTCAATTAGCTATAATTTCATTTTGTATTCAATTGTAATTTTTTTTCTTGAACGCACCAGCTGCATTGGACTGATTATAAAGTCCCCTCTAAGCAGCCTTGTGTTTTTCAGACTGGTTGAAATAAAAACTCCAATTTTCTTCACAAAGAAAACTTTTGAAACTTAAAAAAAAATCTGGGATTCTTCTTTAATTTGTTATTGCTGTGTCAGAGATCAAACCTCATAATCTCTGTGGTGCCTTCACTCCATCCCACTTGTGGAATGAAGTTTCATGTTTGTTTGCTACTTGTGGAATCAACAAGCATCTATTCACCTTCATTTATACCTTCATTCACCATCTATATCAGCTTACGGCCTGAAACCGTGATTATAGAACACTGGTGGATTCCAGGGTTGTATAATCTGGTTTCAGAGCTAAAAGCTCCTACATCAGGTTTGATAGTTATCATTCAGAATCTTGATTGCATATTGTCTTTTGATCATATGATCAATTGCATCTGTTTGTCTAAATTCGTGTATAACTTATCATATATTATCTCCATTTATTTTGTTGAGAAAAGAAAAGTCACAAAAAGGTGTTATTTGTCTTGCATTCACGTTAGCTATTGTTTTCAATTGGTTAGTTTAATTGTGCATTCAGAAAGTTGTTTGACTCTGCATTAACATTAGTTTCCATGTTTTTTTTTTGCATAGGTAAAGAAAAAGTCATAAAAATCGTGTGCATTCATTTTGTTATTGCAATTTAGGTGTATTGATTTTTAGGGAAGTTGGCTTAAATACCATAGAATTTATGTGAAAATACTAGAATCATATAAAACTTTTGAAAATTACTAGATTGCTTTTAATATATTTTAATACCCAGCGTGCCCTTATGTTACGTTGTAACAAAAAACATAATTACAAAAAGCCATCGACACGTAAGCAAAAAACTTACGCCACGTAGGAAAGCGCTGACGTGTATTAATTAACTCAGTCGGCTTAAACTGTGGCTGAGTTATGGTTAGGTTGTGGCTGACTTAAAAAACGCGGCTGACTTATGAGATAACGGAACATAACTCAGCCGTTTGTTATGGCTGAGTTATAAAAATCTCTTTGACTTATGAGAGTTCGGTTGACTTACGATCATAAATCAGCCATCAGTACCGGCTGAGATATGGGATAACGGCTGAGTTATAAGATAACGGCTGAGTTATAAGATAACGGCTGGGTTATTATATAAAACGGCTGAGTTATATGATATGATGGTTGAGTTACGAGCACAAGTTATGGCTGACTTATACGACGGCTGATTGATTTGTCCAAATTTTGGCAGAGTTATAGATAAGAGACGGTTGAGTTATTTTTTCCGACTGAGTTATGTTCTTTGGCTGGCTGAGTTATGGAGTTAGATACGACTGAGTTACAAAAATTTGATAAACTCAGCCGTAATACGGCTGGTTTATTGATGAAATATTAATTACTAGAATACCATTCATTTGAGGATGAGTTATTTAACGATACGACTGACTTAATATTACTACGGCTGATTTAAGCGAAAGATTAATTACTGAAATACTATTCACGGGGTTGTTTGGCGGCTGAGTTACCGATATTCCATGTCATCTTCCATGTCATCAGCTCTTTTTTGCCATGTCATAATGGGTCGTGTCTTTCTGTCTTCCCATTATGAGAATTATGGTTCTTATTCTATCTCTTGTTCTTGTTCTTCTGGATCTACCTTTCATTCATCAGATATCGTCATCTATCTCTTTGTTCTTATTCTTCTTGATCTACCTTTTTCATTATTTTCATTCATCAGAGATCGGGGAGATTTTATGGATTTGTTAATTATTGTTTCTGGTAACTAAGTCAAGAAAAACAGATATGTATTCAACGCCGACGGTAGTGGGTGTAGAGTTATGCATATAGATGAGAAACAACAGTAGACGAACTTTGAAGATAGTACTCGATGATTACAGATTGAAGGAGTCAAGCCATCAGATTCAGCTGAGCTACATGTTCTCGAATAAAGCTTTGAAAACAATGGTGCATGATACTCCACCAGTTTACCTCTCTAACACTTGAGAGTTACATGTANTTGTCCAATATAGAAGTTTTGGGTGGATTTTTTATATTATGGCTGAGTTATGGATTTTTTTTACAATATGACTGAGTTGTATAATTATGATACAGCTGAATTATGGATTTTGTTCATATAAGTCAGCCGTCAAGTGTAATGTATA
>OVBI01002455.1:0-20129 GCA_900406495.1 Sisymbrium altissimum | reverse complement strand
ATATGAGTGAGATTGGTGTTGAGCTACCTAATATGCCAACCATGAAAGAAGTTCATAAACAAATTCTGCTCATTAAGGACATTCTAGCCAATAAGGAGAAGGTGCAATAGCTTCTGGGTATTTTTATACCCCCTAGAGAGTCTCCAGCAAACCCCACCTCCCTACCTAAGCTTGAAGATCAAGGGAAGTTCACCATTCCTTACTCTCTTGGTGCTTTAAAGCTTGATGATGCTCTAGCTGATTTTGGTGCAAGTGTGAATGTTATTTCACTTGAGATGGTAAATAGTTTAGGAATCCAGGACATGAAGTCCAACACTTGTTCTATCATGTTTGGGGATGCTTCTTCCAAATCTCCAATTGGTTTCATTGAGGACTATCCACTGAAGGTTGAAGACTGCATAGTTCCAATAGACCTCACTGTTTTGGCCATGGTTGGCAATAAGGAAGTCCCACTGATCCTTGGAAGACCATTTCTCAACACTGTTGGAGCCATCATTAGCTTTACAAGCAAGAGGGTGACTCTTCACCACATCAACAGCAAGACCTCATATCCCTTACAAGCTTCTACTACTGAATATTATGGAACAATAACTACTAGAGAGCTGCCTATCAAAGAGGAGAAAGCTGAAAAAGTTGAGGTTCTGAATGTAGTGAAAGTTAAGTCTCCCAAGCTTGAAGTTTATGCAGCAGAAATACATGGAGAATGCTTACAAGGACAATTGGATGAGCACATGGGAAGTGCTAAACAAAAAAGATTGCGTGGAACCACAAAGACCATTCTTGAGAAGAAAAGAAAGCTGAAAGGATCCCACCTTCCCTTTCTTGATCCAACCCCCAACACTATGAGTTTACACCCAATGCGGATCAAGGATGGATACATTGAGTACAAAGCCAAGAGCAAGGAGAAGTCCAAACCATTCTCAAGTGTCAAAGCCATCATCAGTGCTGAGGTTCAAAGAGATCCAATCAAGCGTCAAGAACTTCTCTCCCAAGTCCTGACCATCAATCTTGAAGGCAGGCCAAGTCTCAACCCTCACTAGAAAAGAGGAAGGAGAATCAAGCTTAGTGACTATAAACAAGCTCACTTGGGAGGAAGTCGCATGACTATCCTTGTACATAACTCTTTTTGCTGATGGTGGAGTAAAGTCAAGTAGCTGGACAAACAACAAGTTTGGGGGCGTCTTCAAGCCTCATTCCTCTCTCATTCCTCTCCACCTCAACAAATTCAGGTAACACTTCAAGCCCTCCTTTGCATTGTGTTTTCTTTTGTGTTTAGGTCTTCTCTCTCAAGTCTATTCTCACACAAGGGACTGTGTGAAGTAAGTTTGGGGGAGAGGCCTAGTATATGACCATGTGTTTTCTTTTGTTTTCTTCATTGAATCTGATTTGCATTGTATATAGTTAAATTTTCATAAAAACCCAAAAAAACGAGAAAATTTTCAAAAAAAATTCAAAAGTGCATGTAGCTTCATATTTATTTTGCTTCTTAGGATTGAGTCTAGTTATCATTTCATCTAGGATTTTATTTTGCATTTTCATAGGGGATGATGATGATTTTGCCTTGTAAGAGCTTATGTTTGGGATTGAGAATTGGGTCCTTTTTAGTTGTTTAAGATTGCTAGAACTTCAATTTGGAATGAGGAAATTTCATTGACTGAATTAGGTGGTATGTAACTAGTGGAGAATCTATCTTAGAGTAATTCAGCCTATGGTGAGGACTATGACAGGTCTAATAGGGAGGCAGGAAACACAAGGAAAAGAGAAAGTCCTCCAAACCCTTTGTAACAAGATGGAGAAGCTTCTGCAAGCTAACCAAAGGATAGTCAATATGGTTGGAGACTTAGCTCAGAATCAGGTCTATCAAGAGACTACTGTTGAGATACTGCAAGAGAGTCAAGAGGAGCTCAACTACATTGGAAATCAGGGATATCAAAGGGGTTACAACCCAATTTATAAAGTGAACAAAAACCTCTCTTACAGGAATCCCAAGGTGGAGAATCCTGAAGATCAGACTTACCCTCCACCTAAGGCTCAGGTTTCCAACACTTTACAAAGCAACTTCCAACCAACACATCAATTTTCCAATCAAGGGAATTTCCAGCCACAACAAAGGTTTTACTCTAATCAAGGGAATGACTTTATGCAAGGCCAATGCAGTTCTTCAAATTCAAACCCTTAAGAGGAGACTAGTGCCTTGATTAGAAAGATTCTAGAAGGACAAGGAATGTATGCTATTGAATTGAGCACTATAAAAAAGGAGCTCAATGATAAGGTAGAAGGCTTGCAGCAACACATCAAAACTTTGGACAATCAATTGGCTCAACTACCATCACCTTCTAAAAGGTAAAGTGGCCAACTTCCTGGAAAATCTGTGGTTAACCCCAAGGAATATTGCAATGCTATCTTCTCTAAGGCTGGTCAGGAAGTAAATTCCACTACTCCTACAAGATCTTTGAGAAACAGCCAAACTGATGAAAATAAGGGCAGTGGAAGAAATCTCCAGACTTCTTCATGGTTCTAGTGTTGAGAATTCAGTCATTGAAAGGGTTGCTAAAGTGAAAGAGAAACCTACGGAAAAGAAAGAGATCTCAAATATCACTGAAAATGAAAAAACTCCTGAGGTTAAACCTTCCCCCTATGAGCCCAAGCTTCCATTTCCAGGTAGATTCCTCACTAAGGCTCAAAAGAAGGTTATCTCCAAGTTTAGGAATGATATGAGTGAGATTGGTGTTGAGCTACCTAATATGCCAACCGTGAAAGAAGCTCATAAACAAATGCTGCTCATTAAGGACAATCTAGCCAATAAGGAGAAGGTGCAAGAGCTTCTGGGATTTATATACCCCCTAGAGAGTCTCCAGCAAACCCCACCTCCCTACCTAAGCTTGAAGATCAAGGGAAATTCACCATTCCATGCTCTCTTGGTGCTTTAAAGCTTGATGATGCTCTAGCTGATTCTGGTGCAAGTGTGAATGTTATTTCACTTGAGATGGTAAAGAGTTTAGGAATCCAGGACATGAAGTCCAACACTTGTTCTATCATGTTTGGGGATGCTTCTTCCAAATCTCCAATTGGTTTCATTGAGGACTATCCACTGAACGTTGAAGACTGCATAGTTCCAATAGACCTCACTGTTTTGGCCATGGTTGGCAATAAGGAAGTCCCACTGATCCTTGGAAGACTATTTCTCAACACTGTTGGAGCCATCATTGGCTTTCCAAGCAAGAGGGTGACTCTTCACCACATCAACAGCAAGACCTCATATCCCTTACAAGCTTCTACTACTGAATATTGTGGAACAATAACTACTAGAGAGCTGCCTATCAAAAAGGAGAAATCTGAAAAAGTTGAGGTTCTGAATGTAATGAAAGTTAAGTCTCCCAAGCTTGAAGTTTATGCCGCAGAAATACATGGAAAATGCTTACAACGACAATTGGATGAGCACATGGGAAGTGCTAAACAAGAAAGGTTGGGTGGAACCACAAAGACCATTCTTGAGAAGAAAAGAAAGCTGAAAGAATCCCACATTCCCTTTCTTGATCCAACTCCCAATACTATGAGTTTACACCCAATGAGGATCAAGGATGGATACATTGAGTACAAAGCCAAGTGCAAGGGAAAGTCTAAACCATTCTCAAGTGTCAAAGCCATCATCAGTGCTGAGGTTCAAAGAGATCCAATCAAGCCTCAAGAACTTCTCTCCCAAGTCCTGACCATCAATCTTGAAGGCAGGCCAGGTCTCAACCCTCACTAGCAAAGAGGAAGGAGAGTCAAGCTTAGTGACTATAAATAAGCTCACTTGGGAGGAAGTCCCATGACTATCCTTGTACATAACTCTCTTTGCTGATGGTGGAGTAAAGTCAAGTAGCTGGACAAACAACAAGTTTGGGGGAGTCTTCAAGCCTCATTCCTCTCTCATTCCTCTCCACCTCAACAAATTCAGGTAACACTTCAAGCCCTGCTTTGCATTGTGTTTTCTTTTGTGTTTAGGTCTTCTCTCTCAAGTCTATTCTCAGACAAGGGACTGTGTGAAGTAAGTTTGGGGGAGATGCCTAGCATATGATCATGTGTTTTCTTTTGTTTTCTTCATTGAGTCCGATTTGCATTGTATATAGTTAAATTTTCATAAAAACCCAAAAAAATGAAAAAAATTTCAAAAAAATTTAAAAATGCATGTAGCTTCATATTTTTTTTGCTTTTAGGATTAACTCTAGTTATCATTTCATCTAGGATTTTATTTCGCATTTTCATAGGGGATGATGATGATTTTGCCTTGTAAAAGTTTATGTTTGGGATTGAGAATTGGGTCCTTTTGAGTTGTTTAAGATTGCTAGAACTTCAATTTGGAATGAGAAAATTTCATTGACTGAAAATGCTTACCTTGAAAACTCTAGCCTAAGTGAACCTTGCATGATCCTCAATTCAACCTCATGAGCTATTGAACTTGAATTTGGACTTAATTTCTCTTGCTTAGGGGCTTGATATACACTCTCATGGCTTTTGCTTGGGTTTCCTTTCCCTTTTTACCACTCTTATGTTAACCCAAGCACCTCTCCCTCCTCTGCAACCAATTGCCTCCTTTCTAACCTTCATTGTTTTGATTGTGTGAGGTTTTTTTTCTGATAGTGTTTACATGTGCAAAATCTTGAGAGTATTGGGAATGATAAAGGCTGATCCTCATTTGGGCTAGCAATAGAACATCATTTGAGCTAGCAACTAGGTTGGGAAGTGAGTAATGTTCTTATTGTTGATCTTTTTGGGATTTGGGAGTGAGTCAAAATAAAAGAGTGATGAACCAAGTATGAAAGTGTAAAAAAAAAAGAGTAGCTTCTAGGGAACTAGTGTAAGAAAAAGCTCTAAGTGAAAACCAAAAGAAAAAAAAAACCTTCCTTAGTGTTAAAAAGAAAGACCTCAAGGAAAAGGAAAAGGATTAAAGAGTAGGTTAAAAGTGAAAAAAGTGAATAGAGCTAAGTAAAACAAAAAGAGTTGAGAGTTCCCTAGTTGGTTAGTTGTTCAAAAGAAAAGGTTCATTAAGAAAGAGTGGGGGGGGGGATTTTGAGAAGAAAATTTGGGATGGTGAGTGAAAAAAAGAAAAAAAGCATTGTTTCAAAATGGTAGAACTTTAAATATGTCTTAGGAATGGGTAGAACAATGAGGATCAATCTTTGTATGCATAAGTTGTTCCCTTTCTTAGATAAATTTTGTGCAATGTCAAATACTCTTTGTTTTGAGAGTTAGCCACCACCAAAAGAGAAAATAAACTTTGAGCCACTTTGAAAAGCCTTGGTCCCTTAACTTAATGAGAGTGATTGATACTCTCTTTGCAAGAATGCACTTGAAACAATTTAATGAATGTAAGAGGTTGTATTGGTTTGATTGCTTGAGTTCCAATTGGTTTAGTGGACTATAAGTTAAGTTTTGATGACTTTGGAAGAGTACAAAGGTTAGGCTGTTAGTTCTTGCAATTTTCAACAATTTTTAAGGATCTTAGACTAAATCTCAAATGTGAATTTTGTGGCTCTGAGTTCCCACCTTCAACCCTCTGTCTCTCTCTTGTCTTTTTGGTTTTCCTTGAGGGTAAGTAAAAGATAAGATTGGGGGAGTTAATATTTACAGATTTTTCATGGCTTTAGACCTATTTTCTCCATTGTTTTGATATTTTGAGATGCATTTAGGCATATTTAGGTTGCATTTGTGTGCATATGTCTCCATAAGGTGTTGTAGTGGCTTTTCATGAGGATTTGGAGCAATATGAAGTGGATTGGAGTTAAATATCAGAAGGATTGAGTCTTTGGAGGTGATAATGCAAGGAACAAAGTCACAGCGGCCTCCCAGCGGCATGTCCAGTGGGTTGGCCACCCTCTGTGATTCCCCAGCGGCCTCTCCAGCGGCATGGCGATCCTACTAATAAATGCTAGCGAACAAAGAAGTCCTCCAGCGGCATGGCCAACCCGCTAGGCCTTTTTCCTGATTCCCTAGCGGCCTGTGCAGCGGGATGACCATCCCGCTATGATTTCAGATTTTTTTTTTCAGATTTCAGTTTTTAGCTTCCTTTTTCACTTGGGTTGACCCAGGGTTGTTGGGTTGACCCGAGCTTATTTTCTTTTAGTATAAATATGGGTTGGACCTAATTTTGGGAGAGATCTCTTCATTTTTGTAAAACCAAAAAATTCTTTAATCTAAGACAATTATCTCTCTTTTTCTTGTTTATCTTTCATTTTTTCTTGTTTATTTTTATTAATCTCATGATTATGCATCTATCCATCATGGGTTTATGTGTTTTCATGATGATTAGTGAGTAGTTTTACTATTAGGCTTTAGGGTTAAGTAGATTAAGGGTGATTAAGAGATGATTGGGGGTGTTTAATGATTGCTTGATTGTTTTCTATCTATTTGGATGTTATTAATGCTAGATTAGAGCCAAAATCTCTGTCTCTAGATCTTAGGGTTTATCATGCCTAGAAGGTGTTTGATGAATTGCCAGAACTAATCCATCTAGAGCTTTGCATGTTTTTCCAATGAGAGTTGATGTTAAGCATGTTTATTAGCCTATAAGACTTGCTTTTATTGCATGATTGCCTTATAGTTTCCAATGAGAATTGATGTGATTACTTGGTTTGCATAGAGTCTTTGCCGTGAGAGTGGATTGATTTGCATTAGTGTTCTTGGCATTAGGACTGTTCATTGATCTTGTTTACACTTTCCAATCACCAATTAGTCATATGAAATCAATAACTTATACCCAAAATGTCTAATACTTCTTTGATTGATTGAATTTCTCTGTTTTTAAGCTTGTTACTCTATTTTTGTTTAGCTCTTTTAAACTCTTGTTTACTTTACTTGTTTCTTCTAAATTATTATTAGGTTGTTAGATAATCATTCCAAGTAATCTGATTGCATTTAAATTAAGTTTTCATCATGCATCTCTAGTGAGTTAGTTTATTCTCAAGCATGGATTGACAACCTTACTATAAGGTATTGATTAAGATAAAATATTGTTATCAAATCCCTAATGATAACATTCAAGCTAAACTTCAGATCAGTTTTGATGCGCTAAATAGTGTACAGAGAGTTGTATTCTTGGATATTGCTTATTTTTTCATTGGGGTGGATAGACTATGTAGCCTGCATATTGGACGGATGCAACTTATACCCAGAGATAGTACTCAGTGTGCTAACGGAAAGGTGTCTCATTACTGTCTCTGGTAACAATATACTGATGAATGATTTATTACGATACATGGGAAGATAAATTGTCCTAGAATTATCTTTCAAGAACTGTGGAGAGCATAACAGACTGTGGAATCCTGATGATGTCATCGGTGTACTGACCAAAAAAATGGTAAGGAAAAAGATTCATATGCCTTATTTGGCTTAAACAAAAACTATATTTGGAATGACATTTTTCTATTAATTGTTTGTTTTAATAATAGGGTACACATGCAGTAGATGGACTTAGCCTGAAAGCCAATGTCATGGATGTCCAGTACTTCGAGGTTGAAGCTTTTGCAAAGATGCAAGAGTTGAGATTGTTACAACTTAGCTATGTAAATCTTCATAGAAGCTATGAACATTTCCCAAAAGACATACGATGGTTAAGTTGGCATGGGTTTTCTTCAGAATCTTTTCCAACAAACCTAAGCCTGAGAAGTTTAGTTGCTTTCGACATGCAGTACAGCAACCTTAAACAGATTTGGAAAGCACAAGCGGTACGTGGAAACATCAAATAAACACATAAAGCTAAGCTCCTTTTGATCTTTTTATTTTTCATCTTTCTCTCTATTTTCTTGTAGCATCCGCAGCTAGCAAATATGCTAAAACACCTCGATCTCAGTCATTCTATCTACCTCAGAGAGATTCCAGATTTCTTTTATTTCCCAAATGTTGAGAAGCTGCTACTGGTAGATTGCAAAAGCTTAGTGATGGTTCACAAGTCGATTGGGATTCTTCACAAAAAGCTGGTACTATTAAATCTGAGCAATTGCATTGAGCTTGACGCTCTCCTTAAGGAACTCTATAAGTTGAAGTCCTTGGAAACTCTCCTTCTCTCGGACTGCTCAAAACTTGCCAGATTGGATGATGCTTTAGGGGAATTGGAGTCTTTGGTAACTCTTGTTGCAGATTTTACAGTTCTGAAAGAAATCCCCTCTTCAATCAATCAGCTGAAGAAGCTGGAAAGGTTATCTCTTAATGGCTGCAAAGGATTATTGAGTGACAATATAGACAATTTATATCCTGAAAAGAGCCATTCTGCTTCTCAGTTGCTTCCAATCTCATTGAGCTATTAAAGCTGCCTGACCACTTTATCTCTAGCTTACTGCAATCTATCTGATGATGTGATCCCGAAAGATATTGAGAGTTTATCACTTCTCCAGAAACTTGATTTATGAGGCAATAATTTTTGCAATTTGCAAACGGATTTTGCTAGTCTAACAAATCTCTGTGATCTCCGATTGACTGATTGCTCAAAACTTCAATCCATCCTTAGTTTACCTAGAAGCTTGGTCTATTTTAATGGGGGGAAATTGCATCTCGTTGGAAAAAACTCCTGATCTTTCCGAATGCTTGGATTTGCATATGGTGGACCTCAGCGACTGCATCAGCCTTGTTGAGACCCCAGCGATCCATAATCTTAAAAAGCTCAGTTTCTACACGGATAGGTCCAGTCTTGGAATATCTAGTATTGATACATCTACTACAACAGCTGATATGATGCTCGATGTTCGTTTTTATCCTTTTTTCAGTTTTTTTCTCGTTTTTGATTGTTAGTCTAGACTTATTCAATACTGATTAATTAAATGGTTGGTGTTAGTAGGATTAGCTCCAGAGGAATCACGACTGCATTTATCTCCCAGGGATTCCAAACTGGGTTAGCTATAAGGGAGAGATGCGTCCATTCTCTTTTACAGTTTCTGAAACTCAAAACTCTAATCCGGCGGTAGGGTTTACTTTATAGATGCGGTTCGTGTGTTATATGGACGAATCCTCCATAGTACGCCCTTGGTCTATCACGGTGAAGAATCTTACCAGAGGCGGTACATGGACACATATCATTGGGAATGGAATACCGTATGAACATTCCAACATTTCGACCAACAGTTTCTACATAGAAACGGGGAATCATATGGAGGTTGATGTGGATTGCGATGATTATATTACTATCCAAGAGACAGGGTTTGCTTACTACCTAAGAGACTCCCCGGATTGTAGATTTGGTGATATCCAGCTTCCATTGAAAGAAGATGTCAGCTTCTATACTAATGATGCTTCAACTTTGCGATGTCTTCGATCAGAGTTTGAACAGGATCCGTTACAGGCAGTTGTACATTATATGCGTAATTCGATAAGTGACTATGTATCAGACCTATACGCTTGTAGCATTTTCCCAGAAATCTCCAGGTACGAACCTTCCTTCTTGCTGTTATTTCAAAGAATTTTAATCAGTTCTTTACTCTTATAATATTTCAGGAACCAGAAAGATAATCAATCAGTCGTGGAGGAAAGTCATGACAGACCTCGCAGGCAAGTAGATGGCCCAAAATAAAGCGTCAGCAATAATCTTTTTTGCAAGTGGTTAAGATTTCATGGTTCTTGTTTAATCTTTTACTGATTTGGGTTTCAGGAAAATGAGAATGGGTCTAAGGAAAATTTTGGGAGCGATCGGCTTCTTGACATTTGTTGTGGTTCTTGGAAAATATGGTAAACCCCTGCGTCTCATTCATCGCAGACCTGTAGATGAAAATGATGTGGAGAAAGATTGACCAGATAAGTCAGAGTTTTGCAAATTTTTTATATATACTAAACAAAAATGATGATGGATGAGGTTTTGTATCCACTATGGTAAGAGTTTCTATAAAATGTGATAATAATGTATACATGAAACACAAATAACTTGGAGTGCAAATAGTGAAATAGAACTTCGTAACTTGTTAAGGAAGAAACTTTTTTTTTAACTTCATTGGAATTTGTGGAATTGCATCCTTTGGGCCATGTCCAGCCTAAGCAAAAAAAAAGGAGAACATCGTTAGATTCGAGACGAGACAAATTGTGTAACGTTATGATGGCAGAGTTTGATTTATTTATATCTCTTAGATTAATATGAATATTTTTGTTTCATTTTAATTTCTTGTAGTGTAAATGTTTAATTTCTTTTTTCTTTTTAACAAAATACATCATAGCGAAAAATGATCTAGAAATACTCTTTAATCCAGTTTGATGGTACGTAACCAGCATGAAAAACGTCTGAATTAAGAATTCTAATACTGCGCCAATTTGTCCGCTTTCACATTTTTTGCATGTAAAATTAGCTTGATGGAAAATGGGTTAAAAAACTTCTTCCATATATGAATTTCTTCGATGTGCGTCATGAAAGTCGGCCAATCCTCATGGTTAGACACTATCTTAACCAAATCAAAAGAATCTGCAGTAAAGATCACATGTTGATGTTGCAAATCTTTTATACATTCCATTACCCATATTAAGGCTTCAAACTCTACATATATGGGGTTAGATTTGCGCGATTATTACGAGACCCCATCCTTCTTTCCGCCACCTCCTCTTTACAATAATACCAATCTTAGTCTGAATAAATATCCGATTCCTTCTTAAAATCATTTATAAAACATAATTTATCATGTCCTACTGCAGTAGTCTGTACATCGATGCATCGTACCTCATTCTTTGTATCTATAAATTGTGTATAGAAACATTATACCTCATTTTTTGTATCTATAAATTGTGTCTTTTCTCATAGTTTATCTTCAGTTTCGGCGATATTAAAAATCTCATCAGATTTTTTTATGTTTTTAGTGAAGATCTTTTAAGGTTTTGAATGGTAACCATTAGAAGAATAATAAGAATGAAAATGAAAAGAATGAAAGGGAACAAAAGAATAGAAATTAAGAGGAATATTTGTTTCTTTCTAAATTTGATAAGTAATATTTTTACTCTTTAATTCTCTACAAAATAAAGAATGAAAAAGAATCATGTGTAATATATATTTTTTGTTAATAGTGTAATTTTCTAGGATTGAAGAGGAATACAATATTCCCAATCATTCCTTAGGTCAGACCCTTTATGTCTTAGAACATCTGTTATAGTAATCAAATTTAATAAAATTAAAAATTAAAAAACCGGAGCCGGCTCGTTTCACGCCGGCATGTTGCTGTAGGAATCTGATTCTTAGACACGAATCAAATTCTCAAATGGTGTTGGAAAGGGTGGAAAATTCTCTAAGGTGTTTACTTATTCTCTATGGTGTCCATATAAAGGAAAACTCTATTATACCCTTAATAAATCTAATTTATTTTATTCAAAAATCAAATCAAACAAACTTAATCATTTAACCGAGAGAACCAACAACCTCAACCACCAAAATTAACTGCAACTCGTGTCTATCTCTCTTCTGAATCGTGCTTCCTCGTCGCCGACAGGAAAAAAGAAAGAAAAAAAAAATTCGATCTGTCTCTCTCTTTGCTTCATCGTTGAACCCAGAGAACCCAACTGTCTTCTTGAGGTAGAAAACAATCGAAATCTTCTTCTCTGTCCCCTCTCTTTCGCTAAGGTTTTTTCTTCTTCTACCCTCTCTTAAATGTATTTATTTCTTCTTTTTTGAACATTGAGAGATCCTCTTTTGGGATCGAATTATTGAATTATTAGGGAACCGTTTTTGGATGATTAACTTAGTTTTGAAGTGCAATAGCGTGTTACAGTGATAAACAACAGATTGTATTGTATAGCTTGAACTGTAAAATCGAAGTTGACAGAGATGATAATTCAACTAGTACAACTGGACTAAATAGAACAAATGGAACAAATGGTACAAATGAAAGTGGGATACAACTAGTACCACTGGTATTACTTGGTAGTAGGTATAATTAAGACAACTAGTCCAAATGGTACAACTGAATAATGGTACAACTAGAATAAGTAGTACGAATAGGTTAATGGTACGAATAGTGTATATGGTTCAACTGGTATAAATAGTACAACTCTCATTTAGAACAACTAGCATTACTAGTACGACTTGTGTGATATACAAATAGCGTCTATTGTTCAACTAGTATAAATGGTACAAGTGAATCTTGGTAATGATGTTTATTGTTTGTTTTCAGGGGATAATGGATAGTATTCGTGGAACGGTAATACATTTTGATTATGGGGGATATTATTCACAAGGAGTGGTATGGAATCATAAAGATGATAAGATTTTGAGTATTGTGCTGAAAGGAACTGTCGAGGAAGTCACTTATTCTCGGCTGGTTGAAAGAATTTGTAGGAAGCTTATGGTAGATGAAGTTATGATGAAGCTTAAGTTGAGTTACATTCCACACAATGTTTTCAGACTCGTGTGGTCAAAACAAGACCTACAATATATGCGGTAAAATGTCGTGGAGTTGGTTGTAAATGGCACTTAAGAGTTTCAGTTCCTAAGAATTCTAATATATTCTCGGTTGCAACATATCAGAAGATGCATACATGCTCTCGGTTGGAAACCATTACAGTGACCATTTTGACATTGACCGATACCCATGTGTGCATGGCATAGCTGTTATCGACTGGATTACAGAACACACAGGGAAGCAGATTGATATACGTGAGTATTGCTCGAAATATTACTGGATGGAGCAGTGGGCATTGGCATATTATATGACTATTTTTCCTGTACCTCATCATTCTACCTGGGATATTCCACAAGAGATTAAAGATGAGATTGTCTTACCTAAATATTATGAGGCGAAGAAAGGTAGACTACAAGTGACAAGATTTCCATCTGCTGGGGAAGCTCGTAAAAAGAAAACAAATACAAAACGCCATTGGTTTGGATCATCTGGAGGAGGTCAGAGTTCGGGATGCTGATTATATGTGTTTTTATTTAATTTGTGTTACAAAACGCTCTTGATTTTGATTATATGTGTTTTGTGTAATTTGTGTTGCAAGACTTATTTTATGGTTGTAAGAGATATTTTTAGGTACAACAGGTACATTTGGTATGACTCTTTAGGTAAATTATACTCGTTCCAATTGAGAATGTTTGTACAACTAGTACTATTGGTATGACTCTTTAGGTTTAGTGCAACCAGTACAACTGGTACGACTCTTTAGGTTTAGTGCAACTGGTACAACTAGTACGACTCTTTAGGTTTAGTGCAACCGGTTCAATTGGTACGACTCATTATATCATTTACTGTCAAAAAATTGATATAAAATTACATTTGTAAACAATATTCCATACGAAATAGGCCATTAAAACATCTGACTTGTACATAAATGTAATAACTATATTTGAATTTTTGGAATTGGTTACATGATCATCTTATGTATACATGAAATGCCTTATACTTCTAAAGTTTGTTTTCAAAACTAACCTCACTAACATGACGAATGAGTAAAATAGTATTATTAAAAATTTGATGGCCTGAGATTATGTAAAATGTAGTTTTAATAGTAAATATTCGAAGTACAACTAAAAATTTTAAAGATATAGTATAGTACTACTAATTAAACTAAAAAACTCATAAAGTACAACTCTTTAGAAAAAAAGTACTACTACAAAACTGGTACTACTAGAAAACGAAAAGGCGGCGCATGTGACAAAAAGGCGGCGCATTTGACAAAAAGTCGGCGCACCTAACTATTTATTTTAAATTTTCCCATTTGTTGGCATGCACGTTTTTTCCATTTATTTCTAGTGGTTTCAATTGAGTATTATATTTGTACTAATATTTCTAGTTATACTAATATTTAAAATTGAACTTATAACATAAATTAAATTCAACATTTCACATAAATAAAGTCTTAGAGCATAACATAAATATTTAATACATAACATAAATAAAGTCTCTGCCACCTCCTTCTCTACCGCCTCCTTCTCTGCAGCTTCCTTTAATCCAGCCAACTCCTCCGCAGCCAACTCAGCCTCCAACTCAGCCTCCAACTCAGCCTCCAACTCAGCGTCCAACTCAGCCTCCACCGTAGCCAACTCTTTCTCTACCCTAACTAACTCCTCTGCAGCATTACCTACAACATAGAAAGTTACATCATTAAACAAGTTGTCCTAGTATTACTAGTATTACCCGTCCAATAAATCTAGTAGTTCTAGTATTACCCCTATTACTATAACTACTAGTACAAATAGAACAACTAATACAAGTTGTACCACTATTACTATAATTACTAGTACAAATAGAACTTCTTACATACTTTTGTATCTCCAAGCAGTTTTCGTGAACTGCATTCTGCACATTCTTGGACACTCATCAGTGATGATTCCAACCGCTGGTTTTCGATACTTAGCATTCAATGCTGGGATACATTCGAATGCCAAAATCTGAACATATAGTTCAACCAATCATACCAATTGTACCATAATATCAACTATAACAATACCAAAAACTAATTCGATTTACCTCCAATGGGTTGATGAACCCGGGAAATGTATAGCTCACTACTTTATCTTCAATCCTTCCACTAAAATGTTCCCCAACATGGTTTATCTGGTAGATGCAATCTTCAAATGTGAAACGTCCCCATGGGAACATTTTACACGCTTCAAGATCATCCACCACTTTCAGAAGGAATGGCTCAATGGGTCCTCTATGCTTTGATCTCTCTTTCAGAACGGTGGCTAAGAAGTACATGACCAACATCTTCAGACGATTCAGACTACCACTATAGCGCATCCTTTCTAGCGCCTCTAGCACTTCTTCTGCACATATTGATTTGTGTGCTTTCTGCTTCCCAAAATGATTCTCGACAAACCTCATACTGCCCAACTTCTCCCTATTTGCTGGGTATTGATGGCAGAACAACCCCGACAGGAGGGCATGTTCCCTGATGGAATACCGAATAGGGACACCATTTACCACAAACCATGCCTGGTTTTTCTTCTCAATTTTGGCTGTCCGCAGAAGCAACATATTCACAGATTGCAGCTTTCGAGATGCCTGGCTATGCATATGAATGATATGCCTGAACTGCGGGTGCTCTTCAAACCACCTTTTCTCGTGTTCTTCCAAACCCAAATTCGTAAACAGCCCTTGGAAGCGGTTTTGATGGCATTTTGCCCCGACCTTTATGCTATTTCTGTAGTCCTCGGGTGGAAAGATGAAGCTTTCAGGTCGCATTGCCTCAACAACCTGAAAACAAATATAATAAACAATTTTACTAAGACTAGTATTACTAATATATATAATCGATACAAATAGAACAATTACGACTCTTACTTATCCTAGTTGTTCTAATCCTATTCAACACATTCAACTAGTACAACTACTTTTTATAATTCAAAGAACTCAAAATCAACATACCATTTGCGACGGTGATGAACCTTCCGGAGCCGGAGTCAAAGACGGAGCCGGATGAGGCTGAGGAGATGGCTGGACAGACGGTTGTGCCGGCGGATCTGAAAACCCCATTTCAAGATTTTCCAACTGAGGAGATCGCCTATGAGGATGACGAGTTCGCGAAGCCGTACGAGGCCGAGAAGAAGAAAGACCTTCCTCTGCTACACGCGGCGGAGGAGAAGATGGAGCCGCAGCCGATGACGGAGGCGGAGCAGACGATGACGGAGGTGGAGCAGACGATGACGATGACGGAGGCGGATGGCTTGTCTTCTTTCGGACATTGCGACTCTCGTCTTGCGGCGGTTTGGCCGCTTTACGTTTACCCGGTTTTGATCCTGCCGGAGCTTTCTTCTTGTCCTTCACCGGAGGAGGATTCAAGCCTTTCTTATCTGGAGATTTCCCACTTCTTCTGGTATTAGGGGCCATTCTAAGAAGAAATCAAAGAACGGAGAAGAAAATAAGAGATTGATTCATCTTTGAAGAAGAAATGGAACTTGAAATTGGAGAGAAAAACAGAAACCATCGAGGAAGAAAGACGAAGAGGAAAAGAAAATGAAAAAAAAACCGACTTCCCATAATTTAATTCAAAAATAAACCGTTTGGTGGTTTACTAAAACTGTGGTTTAGTAAAACCGCTTATTGGTTTTATTGTAAATATTCTCAATTATAGAGGATACGTAAGACTTTTTATTCTTTTTTTATTATTAAAAATATCTCTAATTTTTACAACACCATTTCAGAATTTTTTTCTGTTGGACAACACCATTTCAGATTTTGATTCCTTAGACACCCACCAACAGTCTTCTCCTTCTTCCATTTCTTTCCGAACCCAATCAGTGAAACAACTTGTTTGTTTGTCTCTCTCATTCACAGATTGAAGAAACGACATCGTCTGTTGTAAAGGTTCCTCCACAGTTCAATCCATGTCCAACGAAGGAGACACCACCCTCAAGTCTATCTGCTACAAACCAGGCTCTCTCCAATTACTCGATCAGGTTCCTCTAAAAACCCTTTTTCACATTTCTCTCCATAAATCTTACAAATCAACACTTGTTCTAATCTCAAGTTTATCATCTAAAACTCGGAACAGAGGAAGCTTCCTTTGGAGACTACTTACTTAGAGATCCGTGATACTGCAGATGGATGGTAAAGAATCATATCTTTTGATTGAAAAGATTCTTCTTTGAATTGCACAAATGTTTTAAATAGTTTTGATGTTTCATTAGGAGTGCGATACAGGAGATGGTAGTACGTGGTGCTCCTGCTATAGCCATTGCTGCAGCTCTTTCTTTAGCTGTTGAAGTTTTCAACTTTAATGGTTTTGATGGTTCATCTAAAGATGCTGTTGCTTTTCTTGATAAGAAGTTGGATTATTTAGTGTCAAGGTACTGAAGTTGGATTGTTGGATAAATTTTGCATCTTGTGATGATTCTAAAGTTCTTTGCTTTTATATATGTTTCTTCTTCAGCCGGCCAACAGCAGTTAATCTTGCAGATGCTGCATTGAAACTTAAACAAGTTGTAGCTAATGCCTTGGCTACTACTGCCATTGAACCTAACTCCATTTTCAAGGTAATGCGACATTTCCTAAGAGTGGTAGCTTTGTCATTTGGACTTAGGGGTGATAGCTTTGTCTTTGAGTGTACTTCATTTGTATTTGGACTGAGGAATGAATAACATCTTGGTCTTTTAATGTACTTTAAGAAAAGCTAAGCCTTTTGCGTTTAGTAAGTTCACTTCATTCTCTGTGTCTTGTTGTTGTTCCTCAGGTATATATTGAAGCAGCTGAGAATATGCTCGAAGATGATGTCGCTTCAAATAAAGCAATAGGGACCTTTGGTTCAAGCTTACTGAGGCAGCGAGCCAAAAATCCTGACAAGCTTTCTGTTCTGACCCATTGCAACACTGGCAGGTATGAGTTTTTGATGGATTCTAAATTGCATAAATACATTTGGCAATTTCAACCAAATAGAGTTGTGTTATGTTTGTGTCAGATTACAAGTAATAAAATAACTAAAAATTTCCTTTTTTTTTTCTTTGTAGCCTTGCTACTGCCGGATATGGTACTGCCCTCGGTGTCATCCGTGCACTCCATACGCAAGGAGTCTTAGAAAGAGCGTACTGCACAGAAACTCGTCCATTCAATCAAGTAAACTCCTAAACTAAAGTTCTTTCTATATAAACATGTGTAAGAATCCGGAGATTTGTATTCATCAATAAGATGGTAAATTAAGTAAGACAGGTCATTCTTGAATATTTCCCTGCATTGCTTGAACAGTTGTTGAAAGTGTGTTTTGAATTATCAAGAATGACATTTGACAGGGATCGAGGCTTACAGCGTTTGAGTTAGTGCATGAGAAGATCCCTGCGACTCTCATTGCAGACTCAGCTGCAGCTGCACTGATGAAAGACGGTCGTGTAGATGGTGTCATTGTTGGAGCAGACCGTGTGGCTTCAAATGGTGATACTGCTAACAAGATCGGGACTTACAGTCTGGCACTGTGCGCAAAACATCATGGGATCCCGTTTTATGTTGCTGCACCTCTCACCTCAGTTGATCTTTCACTTTCGTCAGGGAAAGAAATAGTTATAGAAGAAAGAACAGCAAAGGAGTTGCTCAACACACATGGAGGACTTGGTGAACGCATTGCAGCACCAGGGATCTCTGTTTGGAACCCAGCTTTTGATGTGACTCCAGCTGAGCTGATTGCAGAAATCATAACCGAGAAGGTTTGTTTTTCCAAGATGATATTTGTTTCGGTTTATTCAAGATTTATATGCAGAGGGTCATGACAGATACTGTATGTGCAGGGAATCATAACAAAGAATGACAATGATGCGTTTGACATAAGCTGCTTTGCCAAGAAAATGACAGGAAACTGAAGTTGTATATTATTGCAACAAAGCACAATACTTCGTAAACAATAAGCTTTGTAATGTTTTAAACCACTGAATGCACTTTTATAAAGAAATGATCATCTTCATTCCTTTTTGTTTTCTGATCAGATAAATGAAAAGCACAGTAATAATCGATCATTGTTGTCCAAACAAGTTTTTGATCAGAATGGTAATGGTGCATTTGACATGTGCTGCAGCTTTTCCTAGAAGATGATAGGAAAGTGATGTTTCTTCTCTCGATATAGTTGCAACAGAGTACTTTCTAACAAAACAAAGTAAAGATTGTCTTTGGATAATAAACAATCGACAAGCGAGAATACATTTTATAGCCGGTGGGTTAAGTTGGTGTATCTAAAGAAGAAGATGAAAATTTATCCATAAAGATAACGAGCAAAGAAGTATTATTCAATCAAGTTTCTGATTGACTAGCCTTGTTAACAGTACCTTGCAGCTAAAACAACAAATAAGATTGAAAAAGAGGTGATGCAAGAAACAAATAACATATAACTTTTATAAAAAAAAACGAAAAAAGGTCTTCTAAAAGTTGTGTTCTGTATTTCTTTTGCACAGGGACAACTAAGCTTGTCGGCTCGCTTCCTCTTCTTTTCTTTCCTTTTGCCTCGTGTAATTTTGTTTGATTTGCACTAAACTTGGAACATAAGAGCTAGAGCACACAAGTGGATTTTCTTCAAGTGTTTTTCTAGTTTCCCATAATTCATCCTCTCCAATGATGAAAGTTTTCCCGTTGAATCTAAAAACTACAGCCAGTTTCTTCTCTTCATCAATGAAGAAACTAGACCTACTAAAACAACTATGACCACCGATTGGTTCCAAATCAACTGTTAAGAAGTTACTCCACGACACCTCATTGGGCTCTATCTTAGTTGTAACCCAAATCTCAACCATAGGACTGTTCATACAAAAAGCCATTAGTTTCTCTTCTCTAAGAGAGCAGAGAGGAGTATGAATAAAACTAGACCAGCTCGGCAGAGGAAAAGCCTCACCAAATCTCTCTGTTGTGAAATCAAAGCAGAGAAAGCAACCAGTGTACTGAGTCCAATACTCACCCATGTTGTTATGAATGACCAAAAAGTAAGTATTTCCTTTCAACGATGCGCTGCGTTGGTGTAAGCCTGTTTCACACGTGGGAGTGACATCGAGAACCCTCCATGAATCAGATTTAAAATCGTAAATTTCGTGCTTATGGTCGCATTCATCATCCGTGTAATGATATATATACCTCAAGATTTTGTGGTTACGGTTCTTGTCGTGTCCCAGAGCATACGTGTCAGAGGCTCTGTAACCGGTTCTTGGTTTGATCCATCTTGTTTGTCCCAAATACGGATTCCTGAGACTAGGGATGTTGTCCCTTTTCATGCTTAATAATAATAAGCCATCGCAGAAAATAACTTCAATTATCTCAACTTCATTAAATGAATTATTTATCTCCTTTATAGATGGAAAATCGAAACCCTGATCACCATCTTCCCTGAGGATTCCATGGAAATTGAATCTCAATGAACACAACTTAGAGTTCTTTATCATGAACCCTAAAAACTGCTGCTTTGCTTCTGCTTTGCATAAAATCCGAGATTTGGATAAAGCGTTCCATCTCTTGCAAGTGGATCTTACTGCTCCTAGAGAAGTTATAGGAACCTTTAAGAGGATCTCTTCTACCAAATCCCGTGGAAGATCAGAGATCTCCGTCATTGTTTCACATAAAAATTATAGGCAAACTAGAGGCCAGGTGAAACGCCCTAACTCAGTTTTTACGACCGCGGACAGTCACTTGGGCCAATTGTAAAATTTTTCCATATTTAAAATTATTTTCGATTCTTTTTAGGCAAAACCACTTAAGCATAAACTTTCATTGAATAGAATGTGAGGTTCA
>OVBI01002454.1:0-20131 GCA_900406495.1 Sisymbrium altissimum | reverse complement strand
AAAATATAATCAGTATATAATTGAATATATAACTAATTATCAAAATTAAAAATGAAAGATATTTAAGAAAAATAGCGAAGAAATATAAAACAATCTAATATATGAAATTTAAGGTGTTGAAAAAAGAAGTGATAAAATATACATATAAAACAACAAACTCAAGATTATAAATCAATATATATATATTTTTTTTTTTTAAAAAACTGCTATAATGTTGATATTAGTATTAAAAAAATTATAAAAAGAAAAGAGATAAGATGAATGATAAGAAAAAAAACTAAATAAAAGTTTTAAAATAAAAAATATAAATAACTGATAACAACCAATAAAGATTCAAAAAGAATTGAATAAATTTTTAAAATATTTATAAAAAAAAATTAGAAAAAATTATAGAATAATCATCCCGTGCGTTGCGCGGATCTCACCTAGTTCAAGTTTAATAAAAGCAATGTCAATATATGTCATTTTCTGTATTATTACCTATCTTTTTTTAATATCTAATTTTATTGTAATTAACCTTTTTTGTGTTTATGCGAATGCTTTTGTTAATCACGCTTGTGAGTTGTAAACTGACCATTTGCTATAATTGTTTTTCACCTTTTTTATAGTGTTTTTTTTGTTTTAAATGTTAAATTGATCGTCATAAATTCATTAGAAAAATTAATTTGCAACACATGTCGATGGATAACCTAAAAATTAAATATCCCTTCTAAAATTTTTTTTTTCTTTTCTTTATCTTTTCTTTATAATCTCTTTAAAAATTTAAATTTTATATAAAAACCACAAGTATTATATATCACTCAAACTAATCCGAACGTAAATTAAAACATGTATAATTATTTAAAATAGCATATTTTTAAGTTTTTGTTTTTTTGTGTGTAAGCATATTTTTAAGTTTTAGTTCCAAGCTTAGCATCTCCGTAATAGATTTTAAACATTAGCACAAATTTAAAATTTAAAATGAAAAATTTTTTTTAATGTGTTTTATTTGAAAAAAAGTAAATACTTAATAAAAAGTTTTTACGGGATTTTTAGTTGAATTAGAATGATTGAATTTTATAATTTTTTATAGTTAAAAAATGAAAGAAACATAAACTATTTTTCTCCCATTTACATTTATGTAATATATTTAATTAGAAACTAAATCATATCGTAATAAGAAAAAAATATTTGTTTTAGTTTTATTTTTCAAAGTCATTTCCACAACAAAAGAATCCAAAATCCAAAAGAAGAATAACAATCAAACTAAAATCAAATCAATATCCAGATCCAACACCCGAACAAACGAATAATTTGTGATACTTTGCATCTGGAATATTCTCAAACCTAATCCAAGTGGTTAACGAGTCAAATCCCTAAGCTTAAATAAATTAATCATTGCCTTGCATTTTGATATGTAGCATTAACTGTTTCGATTGAATAAGACAAAATATTTAATGAAAAACAAAATCAGAAAGGGGAGACATGCAGCAAATTTTTTATTTGAGGAATTCATACAATCATTGCGTAACACCAATTTTATCAGTGTTGTCTGCAGATTTTAATGATTATTGATTCTTTAATTTACATTGATGCTTCTTTATTTATTTCGCAATACTATCAAACAAATATACAACGTATAATAACAAAGTTGCTATCGGACTATGTACCTCGATTCCTAAACAACAGTAATATAAAATGGTTACTGTGAAATAGAATGATGCTTTTTCCAATTGCTAATTCCATGTGCTTGATTTGGTCGGTTGAAAACATGGGAATTATTTCATCGCGCTAATTGGGAGCCATTATCTCAAGATCGTTTTCCAATCTATCAAAAATATTGTTAATACGGATTCTGTGATTAATAACTTTTTGGGCGGTATTAATTTTTTAAAATTCATATACGGTTTGTTTTTAAAAAAAAAAATCAAGTAGTTAAACATCTGAGTATCGGACACTTTTTTGAAGTAGGTACAAACGGTAGAATAAAAAAAATACAGATAGTTAAAATAATATAATAATGTATTCCTCAGTTATTTTATGCAGCCTATACTTCCTAACCAAGTGACCATATTGTTTCAGTTTTTTTTTCTCTTAAGTAATACTATTATAACTTCTAAGATCTGGCTTGCAAGTTACTATTTTATGTGGTACACACTAAATCAAAATGAACTTACCTTTTATTTCCTAGGTTTCAAAATAAATATTAGAAGTGGCAATTCGATTAATCAATTTGATTCGGTTTAGGTTATTCATTCTATTAATAGAATTTTAGAAAATAAATCTCATTAAGGATTCTATTAGAATCTGGTTCGATTTACTTCATTTTTCAGATTTTTACTTCTTTTAGGTTTAGAAAATAAATCTTAGGGCAATTCTCCAATTTAGTATAGTTTCAAATTTTTGTGACAAAAATATTTTAGGAAGGGACAAATGACCAAAATGTTTTATAAATAGAAAAATAGATAATTATACCCTCTTCCCTAATTAAATGTTTGTCACCTAATTTTTTCTCTTCCTCTTCCGCGTCCCAAAGGTGGACGTCAAATTTCAGAAAACTCTGAATTAAAACTGGATCTGAATCATGAAAATTGATACGGAAACAGTGATGCCATGATGATGGAATCCGTTCCTACCATCACTCCTCGTCGTCCATCCCTTCCTTTCGTCTGAAATCGAGTTAATTGATAGAATCACTCAAACTTGAGCAGTAACTCCTCCGCATACCATTCGAGCATTACAAGAAGATGATCCGTGCCAATCATCGTTGTCTCGGGAAAGAGATCTCCTTTGGTGTGTCCAGCGTCGGAGATTTGGTTGATAACAATTGATTTTTTTTTGTTGGGATCTATATATTTTCATGCGTTTTAAGGATTTTATAATTTCATATGGATTATTCATTTTGATTTTTGTGTGTGTGTGTATATTAGGGATCAGCGACAGTGAAAAATTCATGTAGTGAAGAGGAAGAAAAGTGTTCATAAAACAAATTTAGTAAGAATTTCTTAATATTTAGGAAGGTGTTCCTAAATTTTATTAGATGTTTTTTGACCAAAAAAAAACTTCCAAAACCGTTTGAAAAGCTTTAAACAATTGTTAACAATGTCTTCTTAGAAGTTTAGTAAATATTTAAGAAAGTTTTTTTTATGCAATAGGAGAACATTCTAAAATATATTTTCTGTGAACAATATGCTGAAAAGATCTTTTTTGTTTGTTTTGTTATGCTAATAGATAGCTAGTTAAAAATGTTCGAGTAAAAGTTGAATCTAATGAAAATAAATGGGTTTTGAAGTTGCTAAGCTCCATTGCACGAGTTTACCAGATCTTGTTCGAAGGAAGCCCCCGTGAAGTATTCTAGGAATCATTGGAGAAGCGAAGGATTAGAAGATCGAATTATATTTTCTATTTTCTGTATCATGTCTGGTTTTACTTTTTTATTTCTACTATGCAAAAAATATTCTGGAATGTCTTCCTAAATTTCTAAAAATCCTTCTTAAAAATTCAAAAAAACTTTGTAAAAGTTTATAATGTCTTTTTCAGTCTTTAAAAATGTCTTTTTATAATAATACTATGCAAAAAATATTCTGGAATATTTTCCTAACTTTTTTCCTAAAAATTCAAAAAAACTTTGTAAAAGTTTATAATGTTTTTTTCAGTCTTTAAAAATGTCTTTTTATAATAATATAATATTTTTTTGAATTTTCAAGAAAGACTTCCCAAAATTTTAGGAAAGCTTCCCAAAAATTTAGGAAACCTTCATAATTTTGTTTTTATCAACTTGTAATTAATATACAATTTATGATGATCTTCCCAAATTATTATGAATCTTTCCCAAAAATTCAACAAAGCCGCTCAAATTCAAAAACTATAATTTCTTGATATCTAAAAATACTCATACAAATTTTAGCAACATCTTCCTAAACATTTATAATATTTTTCTCAATCTTTAAGAATGTCTTTTTAAAACAACAATTTAAAACAAAAAAATTCAGGAAAGCCTTCCCAAATGTTTAAGAAAACTTCTTAAATTTGTTTTAAATCAACTAGTAATTAACGTACAAGTTCGGATGATATTCCTAAATTTGTATGAATCTTTTCTAAAGATAGCAGAATTTAAAATCAAACATACACACAAAGAAGAAGACACAATTTACTTCAAGCTTCCACTAAGAAGGCAACATAAACAAAAGATGATTCTTTAATGAGTTGTAACCATAAGCCGTCAGAAGCTGCTCATACGTCGATGTCTCAAAATTGCAGCCTTAGAGCAAGCACTCCAATTTTAACCTCCATCAACATCAACAACGTCGTGTATCATTTCACCATTTATGTCTCACCTGTTAGTGTTTTAGGAAACTTTTGTTAGTATTCAGGAAGGTCTTACTGAAATTGGTTTTTTCAACTTTTGATAAGTTTTCAGGTACGCAATAGGGAAAATTGAAGCATCGTTCTTTCTGTCAGCAACAAATTCCTAGGACTCTCCCTCCGCTTCCCAAATCCCACAGACACAATAGAGTTTCCCAATTGCAAACATGAAATGAACGTTTGAAGAGAATCACGATATGAACGATTCCGACTCATACACAATCGAATATGAAAGATTGAAGAGAATCACGATGATTGATGATGATTGATGACGAATCACGATGATTCAATCAAATCATCGACGGCGAGAATGAAGAGGGAATTGAAGATTGGAAATCGACTAGAAAAGAAATCGACGGCGAGAGAGATATTTGATTTCATTGACGGTGAGAGAGAGATTTGATTTCGTCGACGGCGAGATTTGAATTTCGTCGGTGAGAGAAGATGGAGAGATATTGTTTTTTTTTTTTTTAAGTTTCTGTTTTGGGAAGGAAGGATATAATAGTTATTTAAATTCATTAATAAAACATTATTGTCATATCTTCCTTCCCTAAACTTTTTAGTCATAAACTTTCAAAAACAAATATTTTAAGATATTTCTCTAAATCTTATTTGGGACCAAACTATATTTCGTTTTAGTTTCTATCAAAAGTTATAATAGTAAAACAAAAAGTGTACTGATTTTAGTTAAGAATATAATTTTTTTTTGATTAACCCAATCAGCTGATTATATATAGTGAAATAAAAAGGATTCTAAAGTTTTAATATATAGTAAGAAAGTATTGTATTTCTTAATTGACAAAAAACAAATTAAGAAATAACCGAATGCGTATCTCAACTACTTAACTCTGGTAATAGTTACGAATCTGGTAATTACAAACAGAAGATGAACCCGGACAATTCAAACCGGAGATATGTCCGAAGCAGACAAGCCTAAATGTAAAGATCGAAAACTAATGGACAAATGTACATAAATAATAAAAGAATCGAGGATAAAGTACCGAAATAGTAGAAACAGACAAAACGTAAAAGAAGGAGCAAATAGATAAATAAACGAAAGAATGAGAGATAAAAGTGCAATTTCCAAACCTTATAGAGTTCGTGGGTCCATAAGAGAGAGAGAGAAAAACTAAAAGTCACAATAAGCCTTCTCTAGTCGCATTACTCGGAAGAGACTTCTTTTTTGTTTTCTCTCTCTCTTTTTTTTATTTCTTATAGATTCTGCAAATAGAGAGAAATTCCAAGTAAGCCCACGTTTCTAAAGAGAGAGAGAGAGAGAGAGAAAATAGACCGAAAGCAAAAAGTAAACGAGAAGAAGAAGAAAAAAGAAAAGCAAGTGGTGGAAAGGACGAGACTTTGATCCTTTCCTCCGGCGAAAACTGAGTCGGAAGAGTGTTTTTAACGGTGGGTTAAGGATATCATTTCGTCTCCGGTGACAACTGTTGTATTGTGTTTTCTTTACCTCGTCTTTTGCTGCTGCTTGAAAAGGTTGCTTGAGTTGCAACAATTAGCAAATTGGTTTTGATTCAAAGGGAATATTCGAGGGTTGGTGAAAGTCGAAGACTTAGATGAAAGCTCTGAGAAGAATTCAAACGACGTCATCGTCTTCTAATCCTTCATCGCCATTATCATCTCCTCCTTCTTCCTCATCATCTTCTTGGATCCATTTGCGTTCTGCTCTCTTCGTTGTTGCTTCTTCATCTCCTGCCTCTTGTTCTTCTTCTGATCGGTGAGATCTCCTTCCAGCTCTTTTATGTCTCTAGATTGAATTAGATCTCGAGATCTCTCTATGCTTTGATTGACTCCTCCAGATGAATGTGGTTTTGTGGAAAACAGAGGATTTATAAAGTATCCATTTTTGATTATTTGTCTGTTATATAATTTGAATATAAAGTTTTTGTTTTTTGGTTGTGAATATTTTTAGTATCTGTGGTTAAATTATTGACATTTGTTTTGGTTATTTTCAATCGAATCAAAATGAAATATTCAGCTTTGTCACACAGTACATTTAAAGCTCCGTGGCTATTTCTGGATATTTGTTTCTGTTTCCTTCTTCTTGAGGATAACAACAAGTAAGGCACATGTTTTTTAAAAAAACTCTGTTTTACTGTTTCAGGGCTCGTTTGAAATCACCATGGTCCCGGAGGAAAAGGAAAAGGCCACTCAGACCTCAGCAGTGGAAGAGGTTTTTCAACCCTGATGGTAGACTTCGTAATGGAGGAGTTGATTTGTTGAAGAAAGTTCGAAGTAGAGTGAGTCACACAGCTTTATGGACCCACTTCACTCCCAATCACAACCGTTTGTAGTTTGTTGAATTTAAAGAGTTTTTTTTTTCCTTGTAGGGTATTGAGCCGAGCATTCGGTTTGAGGTGTGGCCATTCCTTCTTGGAGTGTAAGTATATTGCAACAGTTTGATCTATGAAAGAGTAGTTTTAGTTAGAGGAAACCGAGTAAGTTGAAGCTAATATACTTTTGTACAAACAGGTACGGTTTTAATAGTTCCAGAGAAGAGAGAGTTACTATAAGAACACGTAGAAGGTGAGAGAGACTGCTTGAGTGAATTACCACTTGGGAAAGTTTTATACTTTTACTTTTCTCTAAGCTTAGCTGTTTTGTTTCTAAAAATGCAGAAAGGAGTATGAGAGACTACGAAGGCAGTGCAAGCGGCTTCAGAAGCACAATAACGGGACTCTTAAGTTAACCAGGGTCAGTGATACTATGCAAGATGAGTATGATTGGCCTCAAGTACAAGACTCTGACAGTTCATGTTCTGATGAAGTTGTCAGTGCCCGCGAGTCTCTCTCTAGCAACGACGATATCGGTTACATGAGTGAAGTTTCGTGTACAGTTGAGAGAGACGGTAGCAGCTCAAGACGAATCACCAACGCTACTATCTCTACGCTGAATTCTGAGTCATCAGATTCAGATTCTTCAGACGAGAGTGAAGTGGTACAGGTCTTTCAGTCTTCTGGTACTCCGGATGTGAATAATACAGCCAGCTCAACTATCCCTCGGACAGAAGAGGATTTCGTGACGTGGCAGCGTATTATTCGTCTAGATGCGGTGCGTGCCAACTCAGAGTGGACTCCTTACTCTCCATCCCAGGCGGTTATATCCGAGGATAGAGCCTGTCGTGCGGCTGAAGCGGTTGGGTTAAAAGATTACAATCACTTGGAACCGTACAAAATCTTCCAAGCTGCTAGGCTTGTTGCTGTTCTTGAAGCGTATGCTTTGTATGACTCTGACATTGGTTACTGTCAAGGAATGAGTGATCTTCTCTCTCCAATACTCTCAGTAATCCCTGATGACCATGAAGCGTTTTGGTGCTTTGTCGGGTTCATGAAGAAAGCTCGTCATAATTTCAGACTCGACGAGGTTGGAATCAGAAGACAACTCAACATAGTCTCGAAGATAATCAAATCCAAAGACTCTCAACTTTACCGACACCTGGAGAAGCTCCAAGCGGAAGACTGTTTCTTTGTATACAGAATGGTTGTTGTAATGTTCAGACGAGAGCTGACACTAGACCAGACGTTTTGTCTGTGGGAAGTGATGTGGGCAGATCAAGCTGCGATCAGAGCTGGGATGGGGAAATCGGCTTGGAGCAGGATAAGGCAACGTGCACCTCCCACGGATGATTTGGTGCTCTATGCAATAGCTGCCTCGGTGTTGCAGAGAAGGAAACTGATAATAGAGAAGTATAACAGTATGGATGAGATTCTAAGGGAGTGTCATAGTATGGCAGGGCAATTAGATGTGTGGAAGCTCTTGGATGATGCACATGACCTCGTTGTTACTCTCCACACCAAGATTGAACATTCCATCACATAAATTTTATCTTCATTTTGGCGGGATTTGTTTTAAAAAATCCAGCGACTGTTCTAAAAATGGTGGGGGTTCTTGGTGAATCCCCCTGGTTCCTTGCAGGCTAAATTGGCCCGTGAGTATGAGCTTTGTCTGAATCCTGGCCTAACCAAATGTGGCTAGAGATTGGAAAGAGAGTGGTGAATAGAGAAATGTGTGTGCGTATTTAATTCAAAATAAATGTATGTGCGTGTTGTGAAGACCGTGAAAAGATTTGGGAGGGTTTTGCAAATTCCATAGGGAAGATTCTTTACTTGAAAAAGAAAAATCATGCTGCTTTAAAAAATCTGTGTGAATATATGGAATCAAAGCTGTGGAAATGTGTTTTTTTTTTTTTAACTTTTTACGTGGTTAAAGAATATGTAAATTTATGGTAATAGAAATTAGAAAAGAAAATATACATGTTGACTTTTCGTCAAACAATAAACTTTGCTACAAGCCCAAAGATTTACAACCAAGAATTGCAAAATTACTCGCTAAAAGCCCAAAAATTCAAACAAAAGATAGGTTGTGGAAATCGACATCCATTAGTTTATAGACTACTACGGTTGGTAAGTTGCTGATCGGACCAAGCTTGTCGAATACTTTTTGAAGTTTTCAAACTTGAACCTGCAACATACAAGAAACATGAGTCGATAAATAGACACCGTTAGAGAACTAACATATCTCATAGGCTCGGCACTCTAATTCTCACAAGAACTAACTATATCTCTGAATGCATTGATACTTTTTCACGAGCCAACAAGCATCTCCAAGTCTCCACAATTGGATCATACCCAATCAGGGGCGGACGTAGGTGAGACGGTACGGGGTCACGTGCCCCCTACTGTTTTTGATTTTTTCTTAACTATTTCAAGTTGATTTCATTATATGTTCTTAGTTTAGTGAAGAAAAAATGAATAAGTGCCCCCGGTTACGATTTTTTTTTGTTAGTTTTAGTATGATGCCCCCTACTACAAACTTCCCTAGATCCGCCACTGCACCCAATTATAATATGTTTGGTAACACGTCTCTCCCCAATCTACCTTCTTTATGATCAAAAACAAAGCCAGTCTCCTCACCCATGACGTAAATCTTATCATTCATCACAAAACTAGTGCTCGTTTGCTCAGGCAGTTCCGCATTTTTATTCAGAACCAAGACTGACTCCCAAGTTTTCATGCTGACAGGGAGCGAGACGTGTGAGATGGACAATCGATGACAAACGCAGTCGTTGATGCATCCACCAATGACGTAACTCTGAGCTGGTTGTGAAATTAGACGTTCCCCAGCCAGGAATCTAAGGAAATAATATTATTCTAAAAATTAAATACATCTATTAATAAAAATGATATATACAAATTTAAAATTGGAAAGATAAAATTATTTATCGTTAGATTTTAATAACATGCATTAAATTTTTATAAGTTAGAATGATATATTTTCATAAGTTATAAGTGTATAAAAAATAATAACTACAGTTTGTAATAATAAAGATAAAATACAAAATAATATTATAATACATTTGAAAAATATTCAGAAATACAAATTAATTATCGTGTCTAAAACCTTTATAAATTTTGACTTAAAATCTAAAATATAGACACTACTAAGACTTTTTAATACAGTAAGTAAAATTAGAATTTAATAAAAAATATTATATTCATATTTTATTATATTATCTTAGTTATGTATGACTAAATTTATATAATTATTAAGTTATATTACTGTTGGGATCGTATATTTACATAAGAATTTCAAAAAATTATTTTTTTATTTAATCAAATTTTATTATTTTTATATTAATCTAATTTAAAACCAGAAAAATATTATTTGATTGAATATTAATTTATAGAAGTTCTACTGTATATTATATATCATAACCAAAAAATTTATGGTTAGTTTTTAAATTTTCTTGTTTCATGGTTATTTGGCCTAGTTCCCTTGAAAAAAAAATAATTATTCAAGATAATACCTTTATAACATTTTATGACACTTGTATGATTATTTTTAATTATCTCGGAGTACTATACTTGTATTCCTACATGTGATGTAGCTTTTGGTTAACTTCATAGAAATTGACATCGACACAAGACCTACGACTACTTACGGAGTTTTATATTGAGCTGTCTAATTGTTTTCTATAGCTCGGTTTCGTAAAAAAGATTAGCACAAACTTAATTAATAGAATACCCATTTTGCACCTGTTATACTTCCCGGTGAGTCGGTGACCATTAATATTCATCGGGGTTTATAACTTGGTTTCGTAAAGTAGGAGAAGAAAAAACTGATTGAAAACTTCATCGGGGTTTCCAAGTTTGTGGAGCCATCACCGCCCTATATTATGGCTTTAATTATAACTATATAGTGCCAACAAAACAGAATTCTGGTTGATTTACACTGAATTTTAAAGACTTTTTTGGAGCTATGCTCATTGACCAGACGATTGAAGAGATCTAGAGAGAAAAAAAGACCTCATGACTCCTAGAATTAGTTGTATATGTAAGTCTCCTAAGATGATTAATAACTGAACACGACTTATAAAATGACTTAATAATGGATTCATATGCAAGCATTCCAACCATATACGGCCTACATTGCTACAATTTTACAGTATACCGTCATGTAAAGTATTGTTTTTAACTCACTTTCGTTTCTTAATGATATTTTGAGAAGCAGGAAACAAAACAAAATTTAAAACCTAAAGTTTCAAATTCGAATATTTTTTTCTATATGTTTAAAAACATTAAATTTTGTTTATCAAATCGGTTTAGGCCCAACATTAGTCAACACTTACATTGAGATAAAAACTTGGTGTACAAAAGTTAAAGATTAAAATAGTCTTATTAACAAAAAGTTAGAGACTGAAACACTTGGATCACCAAAAATTAAAAAATTTCTGGCCCAATGAAAAAGTTTGGAAGTTTTTTTTATCCCAAAATATAGAGTTAAATTTTTTTTTTGGCAATTTCTCATTATAAATATCAACTCCAATCAAACAGAAAGCTTCAACTGATGAATCTAATAAAAAAATATGTTAAGCTAACTGAACTGTCCGTCCTATAATGTTGTGGGAACACAAGATTCTAGTATTCAAAAGGAAAAAAGGTTATTGTCACATATATGAATTAATGTGATGATGTACGTAATTCAATATTATCACTTCCCTTAATCCTCTATAACAATGTTTAAGAGAAAAATTTCTGCTAATCGGACTACACACTTTTCCAAGGCTCTCGTTATCATGAGTTTCGATAAAAAAAAAGTTTAAAGTAAGCTCGAGCCTCAGATATTATAATTGGACCGAATAATTCTATGAATTTTGTACAGTCATGAACTTCAAACTTTTGAGGGTGGCGAATTTATGGCCCGACCCCCAAAATACGTTTGCAGATTGCCGCTAACACATTGGAATTTTGAAATTATTGGCCGTTTACTTGACTTCGAACCGTGTAGAAATTGCCAACGAAAAGCTAGCAAAACTTAAAATTCAAGAAAACATGCCACCAAGAAATTCAAAATCTCTATATAACACCTTCTTCTAATACTCTTTTCTTGGCAACCAAGTCATACAAACCCATACATTTTTATTACAAAAAAACATTTCATACACTTTTCTCTTTAAAAGAATGGCTTCGATCATTTTCTTGATTCTAGCCATTATTTTGAGTTCCAGAACTTCAGGAGCTACTTCTCGTGGTGATTTCGTTGAAGCTTCTGCTGCCCCAGATAAACATGAGCAATGGATGGCTCGATTCCATCGTGTTTACTCCGACGAATCTGAAAAAACAAATAGGTTTGAGATCTTCAAGAAGAACTTAGAGTTCATCGAAAGCTTCAACATGAATACGAACATGACGTACAAGTTGGATGTCAACGAGTTCTCTGACCTCACCGACGAGGAATTTCGGGCGAGGTACATGGGGCTAGTGGTGCCTGAAGGTATGACCAGAATATCTTCATATTCTGATAACACAATGTCGTTTAGATATGAAAATGTCAGTGAAACCGGTGAAAGCATGGATTGGAGAGAGGAGGGGGCTGTTACATCCATTAAGAACCAAGGCCAATGCGGTATAATTAATCATCAGAACTCTATTCTTTATTTTTTATAACAAAGATGCATTTCATTGTACTTAAATTCCCAACGGTAAAAAAATAATAATAATAAACGACATATAAGCCACTAGGCTACATAGCACGGTCCATAAATTTAGTTCTTTTATTTTCTTCTTTACATTTCAAATAGTGTATAGAAAAATATTTATGAAAATGACACAGGATGTTGCTGGGCTTTCTCGGCGGTGGCGGCCGTGGAAGGCATAACGAAGATTGCGAAAGGAGAGCTTATATCGCTGTCCGAGCAGCAACTGGTGGATTGCAGCAGAGACTTCAACAACGGATGTGGCGGAGGAATAATGTCGAAAGCTTTCGAGTACATAATCAACAACCAAGGAATCGCCACAGAGGATAACTACCCCTACCAGGGATCACAACAAACATGTGATTCAACCAGCCAATCAGCTGATTCTCTTGCTTCTACAATCAGCGGATACGAAACCATTCCGAATAATAACGAGGAAGCGTTGCTACAAGCGGTGTCTCAGCAGCCTGTTTCCACTGTGATAGATGGGTCAGGGGATGCGTTTAAGTACTATTCAGGCGGGGTGTTTGATGGAGAATGCGGGACGGAAATGAGTCATGCGGTCGCGATTGTTGGTTACGGGACGAGTGAAGAAGGGACTAAGTATTGGTTGGTGAAGAACTCATGGGGAGAATCTTGGGGAGAAAATGGTTACATGAGAATCAAGAGAGACGATGATGCACCCGAAGGAAAGTGTGGTTTGGCCAGACTTGCTTTCTATCCACTTGCTTGAATCTTTTTATAAATGGGGTTGTTCAGTAATTGACACACCCTTATCTAATAATTTTACGAAACTATAGTCCTCCTTTTTGTTGCAGTCATATGTATTTTGGAAGTTATGTTGCTGGAAACATTTATTACGTTGGTGTAGTAATATGTACTCTCTGTTTACAAGTGTCATTTACTTTTTAATACAGATTAAAAAAATTATCGTATCTCTTACAAATACAGTAAAAAACTTTCTCTTTCTAACTAATATTAATAACAACGTTAAAGCTGCATTTTGTTTGGACAAAACGGCATTGAAAATACAAAATGAAATTTTTATATAAAAGAAAAATAAAAATTTGGAATGACATTCTTTGTTAAACGAAGGAAAAAAGTTTGTATGGTAGCGAAACAGGTATGGTGCAGAGAAAATGATTTACAATAACACACACAAGTATTCTACACATTTACAATAATATAGACAAGCATTCTATACATAATAGATGTAACATGTATAGCGTTTTGCACATGAATTGAAGTGAATATTTACGTTTAACCACTTCATAAAGTGTCTCATCAATTAAAACATGTCTAAATTAATTAACCATTAGAGACGCACGCTCGTCCCGTAATTAAAACCTCTTCATAATATGTTTCTTGCGTCTCAAGTCAATAAATCATATATACAGTAAAACCTCTATAAATTAATAATGTTGGAAGATTAAAAATTTATTAATTTAGAGAGTTATTAATTAATAAATAAATTAAGAAATTTTAATTTATAGAAAAATAAGTTTAGTCCATAATATTTTTTTTAATTTTTTCTTTGAAAATAATGTTATTCTAAAAAATTGAAAGAATTTAAATGAATCTTTTAATAAAACATATACAATCCTTAAATAATGAATACGAAATTATTTATCGCACTACAATAGATTTTAATAGCATATATTAAGTATTTATGTAAAAATAATATATGTTTATAAGTTCAAAATGTATAAAAAATAATCATTACAGTCCGCAATAATTAAACTAAAAATGATATGACAATATATCTGAAAGCATTCAGGAATACAAATTCATCGTGTCTAAAAATCTTTATATGTTTTGAATTCAAATTTAAAAGATAACCATCGCTAAAATTTTGATACAATAAGTAAAAATAAAGATAAAACATTAAGGAAATCTTTAGTTTAAATAAAAAAAACATTATACTCATATTTTAGTATGCTATCTTATGTATATATATATATATATATAATATTTATATAATTATTAATTTATAGTTTTATTGGGACCATATATTTACAAAAAAGTTTCAAAAAAATTATTATCTTATTATCTTATCGAATTTTTATTAAATTTTACACTAGCCCAACTTAGGATTGAAAACATTTATTAATTTATAATAATTATTAATTTATGGAGTATTAATTTATGGAGTATTAATTTATAGAGGTTCTACTGTACATTGTTTTCATTGTAACATATTAAAATCCTATTCATCAATTTCTGTGGTAGAGCCGGTCTGAGTTTTGAGTGGCTATAAACCAAAAAAAATTTTTGGCCACTTTCTTATATTAATTTTGAACTCTTAACTTCTTATTTGAACTCTTAACTTCTTATAAAATAATTTTACAATTGACCTAAGAGATATTTTAAAATCTAAGACGAAACTTTTATTAATAAAAAAAAAGAGAGCAACAAACCCATGTTTGTTTTGCTTGTGCTTTGAACGGGGCATGTTCTGTGGACTGCCCTACATGGATATATATAGAATGATGAGTTATTAGTAATATGATATATTTTGGAATGTTTGAACATTTTTTTTTTTATGGTTCACACAAATTCAATCTTAAATTTCAAATTAATAAATCATTCAATCTGTATTTATACACCAAAATTAAAGAAATGCAAATTATGATAGAAATACTCTAGTGAATAAGATACAGTGGACAAATTTTGATGATTAAAAAAATACTAAATAGATTCAGATGGATAGGATATAGTGAAGAGAAAAAATAATCTCTGAAACATTTCATCAAAGACTTTAAAAACAACCTTTTTTACATTTGTAAAATAGTGAATCAGATTTGAAAAAACATACTAGTTATGGTAAGCATAAGAGTCATCAAACTAATAGCTTTTTATAACTCAAAAACTGGATCAGATTATATAGATAATAATTTTGGTGTGTTCGGATATAAAAAAAAATGACAAAGGAGATTTTCTATAAATAATTTTTCTTATATTTTAGTATCCATTTTGCTATATTTAATATAAATATGGACCAGTTCTTGTGGATATGAATAAATTTTTATGTAGATAGTATAAATTGATTAATTCTTGTGGATAAGTCACCATGTATAGTTATATACAAAATGGTGTTTAATCTTGTAATTAGTTGTAGAAAACTAAGAATTAATATTTTTTCCTTTTCTATCAATTTTATTAAGCTGTTATAAAAATAAATAAATCAAAAAATGATAAATAGACCACTAAGAAGAAAATGATACTTTATATTTAATTCAATAACACTGACATTCGGTAATCGATATAATGTATATTGTTAACAGAGAAAACATAATCCAATCAGATTTAGTGAACTATAGGTTTGAATATGTTAGTTATCTTTATTATGATTTTATAAATAAAATAAAATAACATTTAAATGAATGATTCTGTTGTGTAAATTCAAACCAGTAAACTTAAAAGTTTTATAATGTACTAATTATATCATAGTAAAATTAAAACAATTAGTTGTATGACTATATTCAAACCAAATCTATATATATAAAGTAATATGTACTCCCTTCTTATGCAGCCACCTCATCTATTCATCATCTAAAATTATGACACATCATCACTTTATATTTTAATAGCAACTAATTAGAATATGAAAAGACATAATAGTATTAATAATGTTGATTTGTACTATAAAAGATATGTCATAAAAACATAATTTATATAACAATATTTATAAAAGATTCACTAATCTAGAAATCTATATATATAAAGTAATATGTACTCCCTTCTTATGCAGCCACCTCATCTATTCATCATCTAAAATTATGACACATCATCACTTTATATTTTAATAGCAACTAATTAGAATATGAAAAGACATAATAGTATTAATAATGTTGATTTGTACTATAAAAGATATGTCATAAAAACATAATTTATATAACAATATTTATAAAAGATTCAGTAATCTAGAAAAATAAATAAATAAAGAGAAAAGAAATCAGCACACAATGAAAATTAAAAGGATAAAACGAAAACAATAGAAAAAAGAAAGAAAAAACGGAAAATATTTTTATATTAATATATTAAATTAGACAGTTGTTTTATATGAAAAAACGGAAAAGGTTTGGGATATAAAATTGGAAGCGGGTATAAAACATATTAATTAAAATTAGATAATTATTTTATACGAAAATATAAAAATTATTTGAGAGAAAATTAGAAACATATAAAAATTACGATGCAAATAATCAAAATGAAATATAAATTATGGTACTCCGTCACAAAGGATTACAACATAATAATCTATATATATAAAGTAATATGTACTCTTTCCTTATGCAGCCACCTCATCTATTCATCTTCTAAAATTATGATACATCATCATTTTATATTTTAATAGCAACTAAGTAGAATATGAAAAGACATAATAGTATTAATAATTTTGATTTGGACTATAAAAGATATGTCATAAAAAAATAATCTATATGACAATATTTATAAAAGATTCAGCAATTCAGAAAAAATCAATAAATAAAGAGAAAAGAAATCAGCGCACAATGAAAATTAAAAGGATAAAACGAAACAATAGAAAGAAGAAAGAAAAAACGGAAAATATTTTTATATTAATATATTAAATTAGAAAATTGTTCTATATGAAAAAACGGAAAATGTTTGAGATATAAAATTGGAAGCGGGTACAAAACATAATTAATTAAAATTAAATTAAAAATAAAATAAATTATATTAACATGTTAAATTAGACAATTATTTTATACGAAAATGTAAAAATTATTTGAGAGAAAATTAGAAACATATAAAAAAATTATGATGCAAATAATCAAAATGAAATATAAATTATGGTACTCCGTCGCAAAGGATTACAATATAATAATAACATTAACATACAAAACTTTTTTTTTTGGTAAAAACACACAAAACTAAGATAACAAATAAATGGATAATTTAACCCAAAAAAAGAACAATCCGCGCGAAGCGCGGAAACCCTCTAGTTTAAAGTAAAATTATAAATTTGATATTTTACTATTTATATCACATTGAGATCTAAAGATATAGCTGTGTTAACCATATTCAAACCAACAAAATTGT
Organism: Sisymbrium altissimum; assembly: GCA_900406495.1. Taxonomy (NCBI): domain Eukaryota; kingdom Viridiplantae; phylum Streptophyta; class Magnoliopsida; order Brassicales; family Brassicaceae; genus Sisymbrium; species Sisymbrium altissimum. The sequence goes on along the minus strand of OVBI01002454.1, from coordinate 2,736 downwards.
AAATTTAAGATTTCCGTATCTGTAAATTATACAATACTTACATTATTTTTGGAACGAATTTGTAACATTGTTTTGAATTTAGCATACCATTAATAGCTAACAACAATATACTATATATATATGTTTGCCTATATCCTTTATAACTAATTTAAAAATAGAACTTTTTTTGAACTTTTAAACTATAAATATTTTTATTTAGTTTTGATCAAATTTCATTCTTTAATATTAAGAATCATGGTTTTCTCCAAAAATCAGCAGTTCACAAAACTCATTTATGCTTTTGTTCTTTCTATATCAATATCATCATTATTAGCTTTCACAGATATTTCATCTGAAGAACCAATCATCACAAGAAGTTTGTTACCTTTTCAAAAGAAAACTATTGTGGTAGTTAATTTTGTTTTAAACAAAGAGGTGTTGAATCTACATTGCAAATCTTCAGAAGATGATTTGAAATTACAGCATATCGATTATTTTCGGTCTTGGTCTTTCAAGTTTAGAGTAAATTGGAAGGGTACTACAAAATTCCGTTGTCATATTACATGGCGTGGAGGTGGAGATCATTGGTTTACTGTATATGAACATGGGAGAGATAAATGTAGTTATTGTGTTTGGCAGATCTATGGAGATGGTGCATTCGAAAAACCTTTGGTTCTTTTAAAAGCTGATGGAAACCGTAATCGCTTTTATGATTGGGATAAATAGTTTGGTAATACCGAAAACAATAATAAATCAAATAACAATAATATAATTCTACTAAGATTTGTAACTTAGTATTTTATATTATTGTGATATTTTAAAATTGTAATGTTATTATTTGGTATCATATTATTTTCTGATAAAAATGGTGTAAAGTATACACAATTTATTGAAAATAAAATTTATTTAATTAATAATACTATACCAAAATTTTTGAACATTTCCAAAAGATTTTTATATTAGTTTCAATTAAAAATGTGTTATTGGACATTTTTAATACTATTAAGCTTCTTTGTAAAAATAAATAATTTTATTTTGACTTGAAAACTAGTGAAGAATTGATCTCATAACTCTGTGTTAAATTAAATTTTAAAAAATCCGAAGATAAAGACAGGTTTCAAAGTTGCTAACATAAGAAAATTAGATTCTCAATGCAATGTGGGTGATAAAAATCATTCAGATAAAAAAAAGATTCACAAAAGGGATAAATATAAAATTGAAAATTTGAGATATAAGATAATTAGTTTCGCAATGAAGATGAAAAAAAATCAATCAAATTAAAATAAAAATCACAAAAAACTTAACTGTGGTAATAAAAACGGTTTAATTTTTTTTCCTTGAGACACTACTCATAATTAGCAGGTTTTTTTTCTTTGTCTTTAGAAACTAAGAATAGATAACAAAAAAAAAGCATACATATGTTTTATTTGTTATAAATGTAGAAATTAAGTCTATAGTACTCAATTGATTCAAATATGTTTTATATAGTTTTTATTGTAAATATCCATTTGAAAGGATATAGAGTTTGGTGTATGCTGTTTGTAGCATATACAGTATATTATCATATCTGTCACGATTAAATAGAAAATATAATTTTTGTACATTCTGATTAATAATTATATGTAAAATATATTGAATCGTTATAAAATATATTAAATAAATTGATTATTATATTTTTAATAATCGATTATCATATTTTAATTTCATTAGAGTAGAAAAATATTATTTAACTAGCATTAAACTTTCAAAACTTTATCGGTTCAACTAAGTTCTTAGTTGAATTTCATTATTAAACTATATGATAAATATTTTAAATTGATAAAAAGTTATAACATAAAAAATTATGAAGAATATTTTTTTTGAACTTTAAAACTATAAATATTTGTGTTTTAGTTTTGATCAAATCTCATTCTTTAATAATAAGAATCATAAATTTCCCCAACAATCAGCAGTGCATAAAACTCATGATTTATGCTTTGGTTCTTTTTGTGTCAATACCGACTTTATTATCTTTCACAAATGTTGCATTGGATGAACCAATTGCAAGAAGTTTATTATCTTTTCAACTAAAACTATTATGATCATTAATTTTGCACTAAACAAAGAATTTGAATGTGCATTGCAGATCTTGGGAAGATGATTTGAAATTACAACATATTGATGACTTTAAATTTTGTTTTTTAAAATTTAGAGTAATTTGGAAAAGTACTACAAAATTCTGTTGTTATATTACATAGGAAAGATAAATGTAGTATTATGTTTGGCAGGTTTACGAAAATGGTGTATTCGAAAAATCTCTGTTTCTACGATTGGGAGAAATAACTGCATAGTAAAAAAAAAAAGAGAAATACCCTAAAATAAACTATTTTAGAGTTTTGTCACAAATATGTTTTGGGAAGGAAAAAATGACAAAAATGTTTCATTAAAGAGAATAAAAGACTATCCTATCCTTCCTTCCCACAATCAATGAAAACATTAAAAGATAAATTAATTAAATAGAAATAATTGTTTCCTCCGTCGACGACTATCTATCGTCTTCTCCGCTGTCGTTGATGACTCACACTGTCACACACCCACCGTCGTCCTCTATCTTTACCAATCGTTTTATGAAATCGATTGGTTTGAAAAAATTTCTCTTATTTCCCATAGATCTAAGAGGTTAAAGCAAGTGATTGTTGATCTATGTGCCAATCTTTGTAAAGAAAACGTAGTTGCGTTTGGCTTTTAAATTGTTCTTAGGTGTGCTCTTCTCTCCTC